>CP139508.1:108048254-108230113 GCA_021014915.2 Artemisia tridentata subsp. tridentata
TCCCTCCTATCTTAACATTTGACGGGGTTTTGATTAGAGTTAATGTGACAACTGGTAATTTCAGGAACCTTTTAAGTTACCGCATTTCGTTTTAAATAAATAATTTATCACTAGGACTTAAGCTATATTTAGTCTACAACGCTCCAGTACCTTGCTCCTGCTCTAGTTCACAATTTTAAACTCTAAAACAATTTCCTTTTCTTAAATTACTACGGTTGTCAATTCAACAAACCATATTCGTTATTTAAAATTTAGCACCCGATATACCCAATTCTCCCAACGATTATTCCTAACGTATTTTTATACTTCCAAAAAGATTACAAAAGTTCCAAAAATATTTCCTTACGCCTAAGGTAAATTCTATACAACTTACGTTTAATTACCGAAATGACAACCAATACCTATTTTTAACACCCAATACATACAACATATACACTTTTGTATCAAAACTATCCATCTAATCCAAATTTTATACCCTTGCCGCCCCCCCCCCCCCCCCCCCCCTTGTCTTGAAAATAATTATGAGACAAACTACACATGGTCATTTATTAGCACACAAAGACCCTTAAAACATGGAGCTAACTTTTACCTTGGAGGCTTGGCCTCCCAATTGTCCCCCTTGTCCCCCTAATTGGCCCAACCCCCCCCCCCCCCCATGTAGCAATCACGTATCTTGACTTACTATTAAACATTTGACACTCTCCTAGTATATATAGGGCAAGATATCATCCATTTTTTCACTAGTTAGTTGGTTCAAGTAAAGAAAAAAATATCACCTCCCATATATATACTACAAGTCGACACATAGGAGGAGCAAGGAGGGGGAAAATCTTGTTTGTGGTTAAGATCAAGCATAACTAGGATATTTTAGCAAGGATTTGGAACACTAATCTTGGGGTTAATCAAGGGTCTTACACTCTCATCTCACTAATTACTTTTGTAAGTAATCTTACAAAAATTTCATGATTTCCTTATGTCATCTTGATAGTTAAGTGTATACTTAGTTATCACTTGGTACATGTTGATAAAGTTTTCACATTTACAATGATACTTCAACAAAGATTATGTTTTTAACAAGTTTTGGTTACAAGACAACTAGTTAGTAAAACTTATCATAAGAAGGTGGTAATAAACCTTATAAACATGTATATTAGTAAACTAGTATATTTAAGCATTCTTGATGGTTATTGCATGGACCTTAAAATATTGTTAAGTTTATGGTTAGATCATTGTCATTATGTTGAGAAGTTGATGGAGAAATTAGGACTAGAAATGAAGTTGTGGTTAAGTGGATATGCTAGCTAGAAGAGTAGAAATATAGTTTTGACACTTTTAATAAACAATCTGTCCCGTTTTGTAAAAACTGGAAAAATCAGTGGGTTGTGAGTAATTTTTGGCTAGAAATATAGAGAATAGACTTAATAATGAAAACGTAGCCGCTTGAATGAGTTAAAACGAGCTTGTAACGAAAAAGATACACTAATTTCAATTATTACGACGAAAACTACATTTTCAGAAAAAGTATGAGTCTGTCCAGAAATTTGAGTAATAAAAACTGATGCTAAATGGTATCTAGACTAGCCGAGACCTTGAAAAGCCGATAGTATACTTAAATACCTTCGCGGGGATAGGTCAAACTTAAGAAACGAAGCTACGACGCAAAAGTTATGGCTTAATAAAGATTTGCGGCAACATATAGTTTTGACAGCTTCTATTTTGCTAATAGAAAGCTGTTAGGATTTGTAGAAATGGATTTTGGACCTTTTAGTGTATATTTTGGCTAAAATGAGGTAAACGGAAATGGTAGAACATTACATATATAAATTAGGCGCGTTAGAGATTTTTGAGATAGCCATTAACATGACGACTAAAATTTGGTCGCAAGATAAACAAGTTACATTTTCTAAAGTGGTAATTTTCTAAATAAATGATCAAGTTGACACAACAATATGTTGACGACAAATAATACAACAACATGTACAAGTGATAACGTAGGGTATGAACTTGCGTGCATGGCCTTGTTTTCGAACCTAAGACATATGTATTATTTAGGTCGCGATTAGAGTTATCGGACTAAATTTGCCGTTTACAATTTATCAAGCGGGATTTGCTTTTGCTGAGGTGAGTTCTCGTAGCCCCATTTTTAACGTGTTTTACCTTGGGGGAAAATGGTACTCAATGCTTTACAAATGTTTTCATGCTGTGAATTACTGTTTTACATGATTTTGGACATATAAGTGTGATGATGCAATTATATGCTGTGACATGTTTGTTTTGTGATTACATGACTGCGCCACTGTTAACTCTCTGCTGAGAGCCCATAGGTTATAGGTTCAGTAGGTGAAACTATTAATTCTCTGTTGAGAGCCCACTTGTTGATAGATCTATCGGGGTAGCTCCCCACGTGATTTGGTTATGTGATTGAGGAACACTATAGGTTCAGTTGGCGTGACACTATTACTACTTGATAATGTGCTTGTAATTGGTATTCATTTCACTATGTCCTACTTATTGTTCACAGCCACGTGGTTTAAGCCCTAAACCTACGAGCTCACCAACTTTATGTTGACGTTTTCGAGTATCCATTTTCAGGTGTTAAGAACGAAGGTACCATAGAAGGTTGAGTATTGGCCCGACTTAGCAAGACTTAGTCAAGACCCTCCCGGGTTATATCTCGTGGAGTTGCATTCTGATATTAAATTATGATGTTGTGTAACTTTGAGACTCATGTTGTTTTGTATTTTGTATCTATCCCTGTTGTAGGAGTTTGTGACTATTATCAATTCAATGTATTACATTTAGTATTTCTCTATTGTGACACTTTGTGTTCTTTACTAAGAAGTCATACCCCGTGAATGCCATTCCGCTGCGCCATTTTTGGGGTGTGACAGATTGGTACCAGAGCCAAGGATATAGAGAATTATGTGGTTTAACCTAGACTATAACCTAAGAACCCCCATATAGCTTGCATTATAGGAATTTCGTGTGAGATTATGTATAGTATGACACAAAGTGATGATGATAAGTAAATGCAACATGATGCTATCTTAAAAACGCCTAGCCAACGTTTTTACGATAACATGATGCGGCATGGACTTATCAAAGTCATGGATTGTCAGATAGGAAGTTAAGTATAGTAGCACGACACGTATACCGACCTATCTTACCTATCTCCTATCTAACGTTTACCAATGTCCTACTTGTAGAATCATGCCTCCAAGAAGGTCGACTCGAGTTAACCGAGGTGTTATACCACCAAGGGGTGGAAGGACTGGTGGACGAGGAGGTAGGGCAGGAGGTCGCGGCACGAGAAGCGACGATGCCAACAATGAGACTCCTGATGTTGCTGCCATTGTCGCCCAACAACTACGGGAACTGCTACCCACTATTGTCACCCAAGTTGGCGACCATATCAGCAACCAAGGGAACAACGTGAGTGGGAATGATCAAGCGGACAACAACGGTGGAAGTGATCACGTCAATGACAGGAACCATAACAACGGTAACAAAGGATGTACTTACTTACAAGGAATTTACTGCGTGCAAACCGATAGACTTTGATGGTAGTGGAGGTGCGATAGCTTATACTCGATGGGTCGAAAAGATGGAGTCAGTGATTGACATAAGTGAGTGTGCGAGTCATCAGAAGGTGAAGTATGCTACTTGTTCTTTGTGTGGAAACCGTAGAGGGGGGTGAATACGTTTCCATTTAAAAACTTAAAACTTTTTGTATCAAATATCCGATCAAGTGTGAGGTAATATGAAAAGTGTCAACTATGGTCATATAGTAAACTACCATACAAACATAAACACATCATGACACATACATAATCAACATAACATAAGTAACTAGCCACATAAACATAAACACAATGCAAATATAAATATAAAGCGATAAAGAATAAAATGAAAGTAAAGAGATAAGTAAGAAGGCGCAAACCGGACACGGTGATTTATAGTGGTTCGGTCACGAAGCTCCTCTTCGCCCTACTCCACTCCCCGAGTACCCAACTCGAGAGTTACTTCACTAATCAACAAACTCCCTTCAGGCGGAGAAAACCGTACACGTCTCTTATCTTGTTTTCCGACACTAAGCTAGATGTCGAGTGCTAATCTTAGCTAGCACCAATCTACACATCGCTTATCCTATTTCCGACACTAATCTAGATGTCGAGTGCTAATCTTAGCTAGCACCAATCTACCACGATCTACCCGATCTACCCTTGATCCACATGATCAATCACACAAGCCCAATGGCTTCAAGAGATCTCCAAGATCTCGACAAGATCATAATAATCTACTCCCACTTGACTCGATCTACCCGATCTACCCTTGATCCACTTGATCAATCACACAAGCCCAATGGCTTCAAGAGATCTCCAAGATCTCGACAAGATCACAATGATCTTCCCTCACAAACTCTCAAAAGAAAAATGATCTTGATGTATGCTATGATACAATCAAGAGTGTAACAAATGTTACAAGACCTAACAACTACAACTCTTGTATCTTCTTGGATACCTTGAGTTCTTCTCTTGCAAATGAAGAGGAATGATAACACTTTGTATCTACTTGGATACTTTGTGTTCTTCTCTTGCTAATCAAGAGGGATGACAACACTTTGTATCTACTTGGATACTTTGTGTTCTTCTCTTGCTAATCAAGAGGAATGAAGAGGATCACTTGAATGGATGATTGGATCACTCTTAAACAAACTAAGACTCTCTAAATGATCAAGGAAAGTGTTCTAAGTGAGGAGGGATTAGACCAGAGAAAAATGACTGGAAAAATCAAGTTGGAAGTGTGAAATGGTTCACTATTTATAGGCAAGGGAAAAACTAGCCGTTATAGACCCACGGCTCCACTAATTGTCAGACGGCTCCACTAAATTTAGTGGAGCCATCGGTACTTAATGGTACCGTGGACGCTCCTTCGTTTGTCTTTAGTGGGGAAGGTTTATTTGGGAATGTTTGGAGCTGTTTTGGGGGGAAAATTGACTGTTGGGATTTTTAAACTTATTTTTAAAAATAAAACATTTCTTTTTAATTCAAAAATAATATGTAAAATATATTTTTGAAAAAATGTTTTGTCACATTAAAAATGTGAAGTTTAAAAAAATATAATCCTTTGATCATTTGTCAAGTAGTAGATTTGTTTGTCCATACCTTGAGTGATTTATGTCGGGATGAAAATCTACGACTTCGTTGAAGCATACTTGAGACGTCGGGAGGCGTTGATGTAAGTATGCATTGATGATTTGTGTTTACAAGTAACTTGCACATTTTACGTTATGTATTACAAGTTACATGTTTGTCATTATTAAAACCGAAGAAATCGTTTAGTTTAAATATCGTAATATTTGCACTAACAATCTCCCCCTTTTTGATGATGACAAATATGTAAACCGTAACACATAGTAAAATGTAAAAGTTACCTGTTTACACTCCCTTCTCCCCCTTTTGTCGAATCAAAAAGGTAGTTGCCTCGAGCGCTCCCTTGAATTCACTCCCTACTCCCCCTTATTGCACTACTATCCTTTCTCCCCCGAAAGGCGAGCTTGCATCATCCCAGTGAAGTCTTCTATCACCACTTGTTACGAAGGCTTTTCCTACATCAAGGGTTAGCTTCGTGCAACATAATATATAACAGTATAGGAGCAACATTATAGGGATAGAATACACATAGCAAGACATGCAAGGGTTAAACTATGTTAACACGTAAGTGTCACAACCCGACCGAAAACCTAAGGTGTAATTGTTCACTCAATCACACTAACAAGAACGAGATTCGTTCATTGACTGACACACAAAATGACTTCTTCCAAGTTGTCATTGGGAAGGCAAGTTCTAACAAACCTTTTGAACAACATAATCATCTACCTAAGATGATTGATGTTAAGGATAGTTTGTTGATAAGACATACTCTAAATGATTACTATTATGACAAGTCGTGCCATAAAGTAGACTCGATAGGGGTTGTACCAAAAAATGAAAATGTGAACGATAAGCACCTAGATGAGAATGGAAATGATTCCATAAGGTGGGAGAGTGTTGGTTGTGGTGACAACAAGGACAACTTGGGGTATGTGGTTGTAGGGGATAAATAATGGGATGACCCATTAGTGGTTGTCGTGATGGTGATAGTGATGAGGATGATGTGTTAGTGCCAAGTTCAAAAGGGGTTGATGGTGATAGGGTTAGTGTGAGAGCTAAAGGTTGTGGTGGAATTGGCGGAGGTAAGGGTGTGGGAATCCTAAAAGTGGAGGATGATGATGATGTGGTTGGAGATGTTGGTTTTGCCCTTTGATGGAAAGGTGGCTGAAATGGATGGTTTAGATTAATATATCGTTTGCACTGACAATGAGATTGCATGATATATTTCAAGAGAAAGATAGAAAAGGTGATGTGATCTAACAGGATTGTTGGTAGGTTATCTCTAACGGGGTTGAGGTAACGTAGGTCCTGGTTTTCTAGTTTGATGATCCTAGTTGTGTGTTAGAGATAATTTGGTGCATGAAGGGTTTTGTGTGATTTTGAGGATTGAAGGTTTGTAAGGTTTGAGTGTGATGATCTAGGGTTGAAGGTTCTTGGACTAATCTAATCACTGTCAAGAGTGAAGTGTAGCTAAACAGGTTTGAGTGGGATGTATGAAAGAAGTTAATGTGAGGTTTGAAGATGAGATGCAAGATAAGCTTGAATGGTGAGGCTATATGGAAGAGTTATGGATTCGATAAAGTTGGTGATAAGTCCTATTGTAGTAGGGAATCCTAGGGTGTATGTGAGTTTGCAAAATTTTGCAGGTTTGAGTTAGGGATGCAGGATCAGGAGGAAAAGTGAAATTATCAATATAGGACGGTACATAAATACCACACGTATGTAAATTTACGTATTGTGCCTTTACGTATGTGCTGAGTCACGAATTTTCTGTGCAGTTCTGGGCACTAAAGAAGTTCCTAGGAAAACACATTAATGTGTTTTGAGAGTGTTGGAAAATATAGTGTGTTTCGCTCCCCTTAATCTATGACCATCCGGACAAGATGCAAAAGACAAAGAGGAAAACAAACGTTGACGGAAGCGATGAGCTTAGTAACGTCATGACAAGTGGTGGATAGCATACGATAAACTTCACCTTTGAAGTCATGTAGCTCTTATCAATCATTGTGAATATTCATAGAATATTATGATGAGGCATGTGATCACGTGGAGATATCCTAAGGGTTAAGAAGATAAAATCTTCAAGGTTGTGAGGTTAGTGATACGGTTCTAGTGGGGTTATCTATGTTGATGAAGAAGGGTTATCTCAACGTATCCTAGCGGTTCTTCGTTTGAAGTGTGTGAAAAATGAGTGGGATGCGGAAGCATTGATAATGTTTAGTACCATGCGGAAGTGAAAGGGAAAAAGGCTAAGGAATCAGATGATAGATAGAATCTATTCTGATAGGAGATGGTTTTGGTTCAAGACTATATCGAGTGGGTTTTGATAGTGTTGGTGAGAATTGAAAGCAAGATTTTTGACAGAGAAATTTCACATATGTTGTGATTTCTCTGGACCTTAGATTAAAAGAATTTATACCAAATAAATTCCTTTATGAATGAATCCAACTGGATTCGGTGAACGTTGATCGAGAACGAGAGATGACATTTAATTGCATTTCGCAAATTAAATATACTTTAAATATTTCGGATGAAATATTTAAGTTGTCATTAGAATTTAAGAGGACTTTACGAATAAGTCTCGCTGATTTAGTGAGACTTTTCGATACAAGGAGAGAATTTATACCTAATAAATTCTTTGAACGGTACTGGACGAGAAGAGATGGCTTTTATATTTTCGAGGAAATACATAGGTAGTCATTAGAGTGATGTGAAGAATGACTCAATATTTCCAGTGAAATATTTAAAGAGTCATGAGACGAGACACACGAGATGACTTCAATATTTCCAGTGAAATATTTAAATAGTCATAAGATTTATGGAATATGTTCCATCATTCCTAGACCTAGACGGAGATGGTTAGGGGATTCTCGGTTGAGAGGTTTGGTTGATTTACGGATTTTGATGTGCTTCGCACGTGAGTGTTTCACGGGGTTTTGAAAGACGTAAAGCTAGGCCTATGGTGCTGATTCGCAGCAGGGTTTGGGATCTTAAGACATGTATACTCACACGATGGTGAAAGGAACTACTAATTACTTATATAGTAACTCGTGAGTCCTTTGTCACCCGAGGGCAGATGTTAGCTTTTAGCTTTTAGACGAGCTTTTTATCATATGTTGTTAAAGGGCTTGAATATGATGTTTCGGATATGACATTTAACAATTGCAATCGCAAGTTAAACTTACTTGAATATTTCGGATGAAATATTTAAGTTGTCAATCCTACTCCGAGTTCTACTAGGTTTGTATCTAACCTTCACATGACAAAAGGGTATATAACTTGGAAGAAGGCGAAGTAATGACTAGGGAATTAGGACAACTTCGCGACTACTCTAACGTATAGGTTTTGACACTAGTTGTAACACCCCCAAAATTTGATTTAGCGGAAGCATACATGTTTGGGTGCTACTAAATTGGTATCACAACACAAAGTATAAAGAATGGTTTTACCTCAACCATTTAAAATAGATTTCATATTCAAAAGTGATTTGTTTACAACATTTCAAAAATGGTGCGGAAATATAAGCCCATAAAAGATTTCAAGTGGTCCCCAAATATATCAGAGTCTTCTATGACCATGCCATGCCATGCCAAAAGCCTTCACAACTAGATTATCGCCTTAAACCTGAAAATACATGCTAAAAAGTGTCAACACGAGGTTGGTGAGTTCATGGTTTTATGATAAAGCAGTAAAAATACTGTGAGTTCAATAAAAGTTTTGTGACCATTGTGTCGCTCTCAATGTCATATAAATACAGCTTAACTTATAGCAAGATTAGAGTTGTGGACCAAGAGTAGGGTATGCAACCCAAAATAAAATAGTTTATTACGCTAGCTCTAAGTTCATGTAACCGAAGCTATAACAGTGTGCATGCTCTAGAAGCATGTTAAATATCAGTGGCCCAGCAAGTGTGTATCCCAGACACTTGTAGTTTCGACATGGTATACGTTCGTTTGCCTATCCGGTCAACCCGAACGGGGACGTTACTCCCAATAGATCTATTTATAACATTCGCGCTTCCCAGCAGGAATTGACGGTTCATGAGTTGGGCAAATTTGGGACATAATAGTGCTTAGGCTAATCTGCGTAATAGTTTGATAACAACAGTGTTGGTCCATAAAATAGTTTTGCATGTTTCTCACCCCGATTGTAAAAACAAGTGTAAATAGAGTGGGGCTATATATCAGTCAATCACATATCGCTTTCAAATAACCAATTCAAATAATTCAGCTCAACAGTCAGATATTGAGTAAACAGTTCTCATATTCCAAATAAACAGTCATTGAGTTTAGTTAAAACGAGCATGTATTCTCCCCCAGAAACAGTTTAAAAATCAGTAAAAGTAGGGGCCATGAACTCACCTTAGCTTGCAGCAACGCAAAAATATCACAGTGGTCACAACTGGCATCAAGAGCAAAACATAACGATATCGAGGGTGTAGGCACAACGGTGCCGGCTCGGCATAACCTAATATATATGTAGTTATTTCAGAATACGTCTCGTAAGGTACAAGAGTTTTAAAAGACAAGCGTCTTAGTTTTCGTGGATTACTCGAATCAAAGTTTGTAAAAAGTTTAGTGTTAACGTTTCGTGTGGTGGTAAGAAAACATAGACTCAAGAATACTCACGCAAAAAGGAATAGAAAATCGACACAGTCGAGAAAAGTACGGATGGGAACTTGAGTCGAGAAGGGATTGACAACGAAGTCAAGGAGAATATTGACAAAGGAAAATGTCAATAAAATGAGTCAATTACTACGTTTTCGGTGTTTTCCCAATAATCCCAAATAGTTTGGCAATAATCAATAAAGTTTTGGAATGGAAATTTAAGTTTTAAAGAAAGCTCAAATTAGTATATCACATGGTAAATGTTTTCACGTAATTACATCTACAAGTTTCGTTTAGTGTCGGGTTTTTTTTTTAAGATAAAGGTTTTCGAAAGCAAGTATAAGTCTAGAGGTTTTTATAAATTTCGACATGACGCATCCATTTATATAATCTTCACAAGTTGTCGTGACTTTAATAAACTCAGTTTCTCAAAATAATGTTCTCGATAGTTTTTAATTACCCATTCGTATTAGTTTAACACGTGCTAATTAAATATTTAGATCCGTTAAATGTTCAATGTGTACAATATGATCTAATTTTCCATAGTTCAATGTTAAGTACATATTAGTGAATCAATGTCCGATAAATATTTATTTTCTCCGAATCTCATTTACAACCCAATTATCCGAGACTTATCGAAGGTACCAATGTTTCAAAAAAAATACAACTAGTTAGTTCGACGTAAAATACTCACATATGTATTATGTTTTAACAAAAATATCACTTATTTTAGTTTACGGCCGGTTAATTTACAAATGCCCCCTTCGTTGGGCTTGCGACCCAAATCTAAGACCAATGCACCCTATGGGCTTCGGCCCATCACCCAATTACAACCACCTTATGTGGCTGTTAGGCCCCAAACACAAGTTTAACCAAACTATAGACACAAATATACACAAGCATATTGACACAGTTATTGACACCAACGCAAAGAACTCGAGGTGGGTGTTCGTCGAGCCAAGAGGAAACCGAACCCACTCCCTAGGCCCTAGCGAATGGAACCAGAAGGCGAAAACAATAACAAACTCACCCTAACGGTTCATTATTACCGCAAGACAAGCACAAACGTATTGATTCTATTAAAGCTATGAACAACATATATGAAAGGAACGGATTGAATCCAAGTTCACAACACAGACTGATGAACCCAGAATCTAAGCACCTCAAACTCGAGCCGAGACCAAGCAAACACAACAAACGACTTACAAGATAATAACCCGAATCCAACATCCTATTACAATCGAGTCAAAACAAAGTTTACGCACCCCCAAAGTTTAAACTGACTCTAAAACAGTTAGGGAATCAAAATTGTGACCCAGTCAACAAAATAAGTTCTTTTGAGCCTATTACTAAACAGAATAAGCCATAAGTTTATAGGGTACGCTACATAGGCTCGACCAATTCCAAACACGACCACGACCATATGAATAAGCGAATCCAAATCGTGTACACAAAACTAATCAATCATCCTTATTGTTTTTCTGTTAGATCCGAACACACAAGAACAATAACAAAATCTGGATATTAACCAAATTCAATATTTACCACCATTAATGAGAAAACGAGATGAATAAACAAGACTAATACCAACTCGTGACCAAAGTGAATCGACCCGATTCAAATGAATTACAAACACCCTTTTAATATGATTAACCACACGAAAAGATTTTATAAACATGTTTTAATCAAGTTTTAACCCACGAAAACGTTATCAATCTCTTATAGTAGGATATAACCAAGAAAATACGAGAGTTAATTGAATCAAAAACAACAAGAACAAGGATTATCCTTACAAAAGAATGGATGATGGTTCGATCAACAGGAGACCAAATGAGATCAAAAGAAACCCGAATCCGAATCAAGCAAACAAATCCCACCACAGTTAACCCTTTGATTTTTTTATTATTTTTTTTAGTGAAGTTTTTGGGATGTGAGTTTGCTTGTGGACCGATTTTGGGAATAAAAAGAATTGAAACAAGGGAGGTTTGATTCCCCTTTCCTGAAGACCAGACGCTCCTATGGCCAAATAAGGAAACCATGGTCCTCGTCTTCGTCATCTCTTTGGCTCAATGTGCTGACTCTCGGACTCGACAAATCAGAGTGGCAGTCGTCCTTCTCTTAGACACAAGGAAAAGGTTAAAAGAAAACCTGGCCACCACCATTTGTTGTTTTCGATCTGGGAAAGGAGACAATGGAGGTGACGGTTTTGATCCTCAAGTTGAAGCAGGCGAAACAGATGGGGAGTGGGGGAAGGAGAGAGAATCGCGTATAAGAGATAGGGGATAAGATTATTATAAGTTTTGTTTTATTATAATAGGGTGTAGTTGGTGTACCTCGTATCCCGTTGAGCTGAGGTGTAACTTGAGTTTTTCGGGTTGTCGTGAGCACGAAAAATAAAATTTTAGGAGTCGTTTTTATCAAACTGGTCTAGAGTAAAATTTATTGACTCTGGAATGGAATTATAAAGTTTAGCTGTCACTAACGCGGAGTTGGTACGCGTGCGGTGTCATGTTTTTCAGAAAAACGAGATGACTTCTCGGTTTTGTAATTAAATTACCAGTAGGTGTCAGGAAGTGATTACTTCACTTTTCTTGATAAAATTAAGTGATTTGGAGGGTTATTGTATGCTACAGTGTGCGAGATAGCATGATGACTGGCTGTCAAGGTTTGATCCGGAGTTGTGTGTTTTCCTTCTCATAGGATTGGATAAAATCTTGTTTGAAAACTTTATTTGAGTAGGTCTTTATATGAATTTGACCAAAATAACTTTCCAGCTAATACACATTCCTTTGTTAGAGAATCAATAGATATGTATGGTGACACGGTTTCAAAAGATTCAAAATTTCGTAAAACGGGTTCTTAACCATGGTGTGGATGGGATGATTACCACAAAAGTTGGCGTTTGACATTCAAAAGTTTAATAAAGTTTGATCATAAAAACTTTACGCATCATAATGAGTGTTTTAGAAGAATATCACTACAGATTTCATAAACATAAGTATTCAATTTACTCTAACGATGCCAAAATGCTTTCCAGGTGAGTGGATAGTTCACCGAGTGATTGTAAAAGAGTTTATAAAATGACTTGTAAAACAGTCCATAAGGTACTAGGAAAACAATTTATTATTAGTAAAATAATAGCAACCGTGGTTTAGTTTGTGATATAGTACTGAGGTAACAAATCGGTTTATAAAATACTGTAATTTGATTTGTAAAATAGTTTATAGAATGAGAACCATTCGTTGTTTAAAATAGTTGTAAGGTCGAAATTTTGATTTCATAAAGTAGGAGTAAAACATTTGTAGGGTGACCGCGAGAAATCAGTTTGTATGATATTAGCGACATGGTTTATTATCTTATGAGAGGGTAGCAAAAATAGCTGATATTCCCGAGGGACGAGAGGAGAATTAGGTGATTGTCCCAAGGAACGCGGTTCAGGTTATTCCTTACGGTCTTAAGGTTTCTTTCGGGCGCAGAATCTCTACCGAATGGGAAGTTTAGCGAGTTCAGAGTACGACTCTGAAGGAGGATGTTGATTGCTATTAGCAATCGGTTGGCTGTCTCAGTGGTGTACTTAGTGTTTAACGCGGAAAGTACAACATCATTTGAGTGTAGGGTTGAGGTGGAGGTGACTGTAACGAAAACAAAACAAAGCTGAATGACAATTCCAAATTCAGGAATGAGGTTCAGATTTAAACATGGTCAAAACCAATTCTAATGCTCCAATAAGCTAAAACGGGCTTACTACGATCTCGAGGAGTTACAAATAAGCAACTCGGATTTAAACGATGCTCATCGGGTCTAGCCTGAGTCGATGCAAATTACGGGTAGACGGCAGCAACTGGGATTCCATATAAATGGCGAAGTATAGTGGTGTCGGATGTATTACGGTTCGAGGTTCAAATTCAAGCATAGCCAAAACCGATTCCAAATGCTCCAATAGGCTCAAATGGGCTTTTTACGATTTCGAGGAATTACAAATAAGCAACATGGGTCCAAACGGTGCCAATCGGGTCTAACTGGCCCGATGCAAATTACAGTCAGACGGCGCCAAATAGAAATTCCGTATAAATGGAGGAGTATAGCGGTGCCGGTGTATTACGGTTCATAAGGTGTTGTGATGCCAGCGTGTTGTGTGTAGATGTGAATGTTCATGTTAGGCAGTGATTTTGTACACACACAAAATTTTGAGTCTTGCAAAAATCAAGTAGGAAATCAATCTGGACATAATCCTAGTATAACTACTCTGAGTATTGCAAAATTTACCTCTGAGTCGGACATAGGTGATTAGGCTATGTCCCACTGTCCCTGGTCGAATATAGGTGATCAATCTATATTCCACCGAGGTTCAATAAATTTTGGAATAGTCAGCTTAGTTACACCAGTAATATATCCCTTACTTTTAAAAGTTTCTTAAATAATTAAGGCGGATGTCCACACTCGAGGACGATTGATGAGATTGTGTAGAGAAAAGGCGTAATGCTACGACGAGTATGATGCGTGTGTATAAGTATGTCGAAGATACTTATAGTAGATAGCGAAAATAGGTGGATATACTTATCCAATAACAGTGTGCACATCTCATTAATTATATTAGCGATAAAATCACAAATGAGGCATCAACTTGGCAGGCAGGCATGTGGCGGTCATAGGGTTTTGTTTTTGTAAAAGTGGTTATAGTCTAGGTTTTAAAAATACCCAGTTCTCTATAACCTAGGCTCTGACACCAATCTGTAACACCCCCAAAATTTGGATTTAGCGGAAGCATACATGTTTGGGTGCTACTAAATTGGTATCACAACACAAAGTATAAAGAATGGTTTTACCTCAACCATTTAAAATAGATTTCATATTCAAAAGTGATTTGTTTACAACATTTCAAAAATGGTGCGGAAATATAAGCCCATAAAAGATTTTAAGTGGTCCCCAAATATATCAGAGTCTTCTATGACCATGACATGACATGCCAAAAGCCTTCACAACTAGATTATCGCCTTAAACCTGAAAATACATGCTAAAAAGTGTCAACACGAGGTTGGTGAGTTCATGGTTTTATGGTAAAGTAGTAAAAATACTGTGAGTTCAATAAAAGTTTTGTGACCATTGTGTCGCTCTCAATGTCATATAAATACAGCTTACCTTATAGCAAGATTAGAGTTGTGGACCAAGAGTAGGGTATGCAACCCAAAATAAAATAGTTTATTACGCTAGCTCTAAGTTCATGTAACCGAAGCTATAACAGTGTGCATGCTCTAGAAGCATGTTAAATATAAGTGGCCCGGCAAGTGTGTATCCCAGACACTTGTAGTTTCGACATGGTATACGTTCGTTTGCCTATCCGGTCAACCCGAACGGGGACGTTACTCCCAATAGATCTATTTATAACATTCGCGCTTTCCAGCAGGAATTGACGGTTTATGAGTTGGGCAAATTTGGGACATAATAGTGCTTAGGCTAATCTGCGTAATAGTTTGATAACAACAGTGTTGATCCATAAAATAGTTTTGCATGTTTCTCACCCCGATTGTAAAAACAAGTGTAAATAGAGTGGGGCTATATATCAGTCAATCACATATCGCTTTCAAATAACCAATTCAAATAATTCAGCTCAACAGTCAGATATTGAGTAAACAGTTCTCATATTCCAAATAAACAGTCATTGAGTTTAGTTAAAACGAGCATGTATTCTCCCCCACAAACAGTTTAAAAATCAGTAAAAGTAGGGGCCATGAACTCACCTTAGCTTGCAGCAACGCAAAAATATCACAGTGGTCACAACTGGCATCAAGAGCAAAACATAACGATATCGAGGGTGTAGGCACAACGGTGCCGGCTCGGCATAACCTAATATATATGTAGTTATTTCAGAATACGTCTCGTAAGGTACAAGAGTTTTAAAAGACAAGTGTCTTAGTTTTCGTGGATTACTCGAATCAAAGTTTGTAAAAAGTTTAGTGTTAACGTTTCGTGTGGTGGTAAGAAAACATAGACTCAAGAATACTCACGCAAAAAGGAATAGAAAATCGACACAGTCGAGAAAAGTACGGATGGGAACTTGAGTCGAGAAGGGATTGACAACGAAGTCAAGGAGAATATTGAGAAAAAATGTCAATAAAATGAGTCAATTACTACGTTTTCGGTGTTTTCCCAATAATCCCAAATAGTTTGGCAATAATCAATAAAGTTTTGGAATGGAAATTTAAGTTTTAAAAAAAGCTCAAATTAGTATATCACATGGTAAATGTTTTCACGTGATTAAATCTACAAGTTTCGTTTAGTGTCGGGTTTTTTTTTTTAAGATAAAGGTTTTCGAAAGCAAGTATAAGTCTAGAGGTTTTTATAAATTTTGACATGACGCATCCATTTATATAATCTTCACAAGTTGTCGTGACTTTAATAAACTCAGTTTCTCAAAATAATGTTCTCGATAGTTTTTAATTACCCATTCGTATTAGTTTAACACGTGCTAATTAAATATTTAGATCCGTTAAATGTTCAATGTGTACAATATGATCTAATTGTCCATTGTTCAATGTTAAGTCCATATTAGTGAATCAATGTCCGATAAATATTTATTTTCTCCAAATCTCATTTACAACCCAATTATCCGAGACTTATCGAAGGTACCAATGTTTCAAAAAAAATACAACTAGTTAGTTCGACATAAAATACTCACATATGTATTATGTTTTAACAAAAATATCACTTATTTTAGTTTACGGCCGGTTAATTTACAAATGCCCCCTTCGTTGGGCTTGCGACCCAAATCTAAGACCAATGCACCCTATGGGCTTCGGCCCATCACCCAATTACAACCACCTTATGTGGCTGTTAGGCCCCAAACACAAGTTTAACCAAACTATAGACACAAATATACACAAGCATATTGACACAGTTATTGACACCAACGCAAAGAACTCGAGGTGGGTGTTCGTCGAGCCAAGAGGAAACCGAACCCACTCCCTAGGCCCTAGCGAATGGAACCAGAAGGCGAAAACAATAACAAACTCACCCTAACGGTTCATTATTACCGCAAGACAAGCACAAACGTATTGATTCTATTAAAGCTATGAACAACATATATGAAAGGAACGGATTGAATCCAAGTTCACAACACAGACTGATGAACCCAGAATCTAAGCACCTCAAACTCGAGCCGAGACCAAGCAAACACAACAAACGACTTACAAGATAATAACCCGAATCCAACATCCTATTACAATCGATTCAAAACAAAGTTTACGCACCCCCAAAGTTTAAACTGACTCTAAAACAGTTAGGGAATCAAAATAGTGACACAGTTAACAAAATAAGTTCTTTTGAGCCTATTACTAAACTGAATAAGCCATAAGTTTATAGGGTACGCTACATAGGCTCGACCAATTCCAAACACGACCACGACCATATGAATAAGCGAATCCAAATCGTGTACACAAAACTAATCAATCATCCTTATTGTTTTTCTAGCTGGATCCGAACACACAAGAACAATAACAAAATCTAGATATTAACCAAATTCAATATTTACCACCATTAATGAGAAAACGAGATGAATAAACAAGACTAATACCAACTCGTGACCAAATTGAATCGACCCGATTCAAATGAATTAAAAACACCCTTTTAATATGATTAACCACACGAAAAGATTTTATAAACATGTTTTAATCAAGTTTTAACCCACGAAAACGTTATCAATCTCTTATAGTAGGATATAACCAAGAAAATACGAGAGTTAATTGAATCAAAACAACAAGAACAAGAATTATCCTTTCAAAAGAATGGATGATGGTTCGATCAACAGGAGACCAAATGAGATCAAAAGAAACCCGAATCCGAATCAAGCAAACAAATCCCACCACAGTTAACCCTTTGATTTTTTTTTTATTTTTTTTTAGTGAAGTTTTTGGGATGTGAGTTTGCTTGTGGACCGATTTCGGGAATTAAAAGAATTGAAACAAGGGAGGTTTGATTCCCCTTTCCTGAAGACCAGACGCTCCTATGGCCAAATAAGGAAACCATGGTCCTCGTCTTCGTCATCTCTTGGCTCAATGTGCTGACTCTCGGACTCGAAAAATCAGAGTGGCAGCCGTCCTTCTCTTGGACAAAAGGAAAAGGTTAAAAGAAAACCTGGCCACCACCATTTGTTGTTTTCGATCTGGGAAAGGAGACAATGGAGGTGACGGTTTTGATCCTCAGGTTGAAGCAGGCGAAACAGATGGGGAGTGGGGGAAGGAGAGAGAATCGCGTATAAGAGATAGGGGATAAGATTATTATAAGTTTTGTTTTATTATAATAGGGTGTAGTTGGTGTACCTCGTATCCCGTTGAGCTGAGGTGTAACTTGAGTTTTTCGGGTTGTCGTGAGCACGAAAAATAAAATTTTAGGAGTCGTTTTTATCAAACTGGTCTAGAGTAAAATTTATTGACTCTAGAATGGAATTATAAAGTTTAGCTGTCACTAACGCGGAGTTGGTACGCGTGCGGTGTCATGTTTTTCAGAAAAACGAGATGACTTCTTGGTTTTGTAATTAAATTACCAGTAGGTGTCAGGAAGTGATTACTTCACTTTTCTTGATAAAATTAAGTGATTTGGAGGGTTATTGTATGCTACAGTGTGCGAGATAACCTCCCGAACTAATCATGTAAGCTTCAAAAAGGCTCCAATAAGTTGCTAAATAATAAGAAGTTAATTTTTATCATTAAATAATGTTTGGAAAATTACGGGTGGTTACACTAGTGTATGACTCTATGACTTCTAAGGGTTCATAGTGATAGGCATACCTAATTCCTAATGTGTCAAAATGACTTAGTGTGGGTGCAAACTTTACAAGCAAATCATGTAAAATGCACATAAGGAATAAATGCAAACATCATGCAAAACATGATAATCATTTAGCATTTAAGATCATGAAGTCATTTAATCATATCTTACGAGAATATGTTATCATTTTGAAACACGTATGTGGGATGCAAGAAATCTAGGTTTGCTAAGGATGATCCTAATTACTGCTTGTTCAAAATGAAATCCTAACGGGAGATAAAGTTCACTGATGTAAACTATCTCTAGTCAAATGTAGGAATGAAAATTTTTCAAGATAGAGAATGAATATGAGACTATCACTAGTGGTGCTCAATTAAGGCTAAACACGACCATTTTTACGGGTTATACCACAAACCCAACTTCTCTCCTGGAAGCAATTCAACCGTTAGGTCAAATTGAATTTCTAGTGCGATAGGTTCTCCAGTAGTCATTCTCATGTTAGAAAAATTCAAATTCATATATTTGCCTATTGAAGTGTAGCAAAGATGATATTAGCTTATTTCGCTAATACATGGCCTAATATGACTCAATTAACCATACTTTGAAAGTCGGTTAAAAGAATGACATGTCTTACACAACTCCTAACAAAGGCAAGCGAAATGTTTTAATTTCGTGTTTGAGATTTAGAGGTTATTTGATGGAGATGGTGTATTTTATGATCTATTGGACATCATCTTTGTTTGTTGAGTTGTTGCATGTTATTTTACCATGATTTGGTTTTCTAGAACCAAGAGACACTCTAATGTGATACAATGTAGAACCTACTACATCGTGTGTGTTTCAAGAATGCTCCTTTGCATATCTTGAGGAAGAATCTAGTAAAGGTTACTTACCTCAATAGATCTTGTGAGTATTATATTAAAAATGAGACATATTGTATATTTCAACAAATATGCTTTTCTAAGAGGAAACTTATCACTCTTACGAATGCTTTGTGAAACAAGTATTTTAGTGTATGACCAATTTTACTTGTTTATGCAATGACACATGTCGTATTAGGTTATTATTCAACTCTAATATCCTATATTTGTTAACATGATGCAATGTATTCTCTTGTAACATGACCATTCATGTTACAAAGAAAATAAGATGCATAGGATATAAGTTATCCTTTGTTAATCTTTTGATAAGAGAAATATATGTGATATTCTCAAAGATTGATGACTTACATAATAGTTAATAACATATTATGTGTGACACTTTTACTAGACATGTGACTTTGAGTGTTGAGTCGTTCATGAGCAAAGTTTACATATGTTGTTTGTTTGCTCGTGTTTGGTTTTTCGGAAATGACACATTTACTTATTGCATTGCAATGTAAATTACTTGTATATTTCGGATGAAATATCCAAGTTGTCAATCCTACTTGGTTGTGTATTTTATGCATCTTTTAAACATATTAGTTTAATATTTGGAACACAACCATTGGACAAGAAGACTCAATATGGCATCTTCAACACAAGTGTGAGTTATGATCCGATGCATATTATTTTCGTCTTGATAGGACGTCATTATTTTCACAACAATCGAATGTGATTGAGTATGTAGATTCAAGATAATACATTTCATCATATTTTGATGTTATCTTGAAGCTAGACAAATAATAACTCCAATTTCATGTCCACACTCAAAAACTTGTCAATTAGATTCGATAATGATATCAATCATAATTTGAATAATGAATTGATATGTACTCGAGATCTTTCTTAACTCTCACAATCACTCTTTTTTAAAAAGAAAATAAAAATTTAAGGAGTGTGTTCCATTTATTCTAACACTAGTTGTATGTGTGAGGTTAATGACATATTAAGTTACTACTTTGATATTGTCATTTATTTTTATTTGAGAAAAACTATTTATATTATTAAGTATAATATTTTTAGTTTTTCGACACCTCATTCGTATAAAAATAATTATCTTAACTATTTTTATACAACATACGTAAAATACTAAATGTTTAAAACATTGTGTATGTGTGTTAGATCAATGCAAGTTTAATACATTTTCTTTTACTTAAATACTAATGTATTAATATGATCTTTTATCTTGTTTAGACAACCCATGGTCAAGCAAGACAAAATGATGTAATGTCTTAGAGATCATGTTACGGATTTTATGAAAGTGTTAAGTGTTTTGGGTTGATATACTTTTTACACTTAAGCCTTTGGAAAAATAATTGCGTAAGACAATATCTTTCGACACACATGATCTACCAACTTAGTTTCTATTCCTAAGAGGGTTACTAAACCATTTCAAAAACTTGCAACAAATGCAAGAAAAATGGTGTATGCCTATATGCAATGCAAACTAATTACTTAATATAGTGCAAGTAATTTAGCATGAGCCTTATAAATGCATAAACCGGAAAACTATACTAAACAAATAGCAACAAGACATTAAAGGCACAAATAAAAACAAATAGCCATTCAGGTTAACACACAAAAATACTTATCGTTATTTTGTGTATTAAGTATAACAATGTATACTTAGCTTGATTTTAATTGAAAATTAATTGGTTTCTTCCCCATTTCAAAGATTTGATCAAGTTCAACACCTTGAAATCATGAATACATCAACGTGTGATGTTCACTTTGTGATTTGACCAAAAATTTGTGCAATCGGCATGACCAGAAAAGACTCTCTGTTACGAATTGAAGACTCTCTTAAATTTTACTTTATAATCACTTTCTAAAAGTATTTTTAAGTAAAAGTAGACTCAATTACGTTTAAAACGATAGGTGGCATGACTCCTACGGACTTACGGTTCATTTTATACGAATTTTTGAAAATTACAGAATTCTGAAAATCAGACGAAGGTACCGTTAACTTTAGCGGTACCGTCCATATTTAGTGGAACCGTCCGTTATATTTAACGGTGTCGTACCTATTATTTCAGTTTTGAACAAAACCAACTTTTATTAATTTAAGAAAACCTTCAAGCTAATATGACAACGTATACTTAACAATAAAACTTGTAAGTATTAAGCAACTAAATACTTTTTATATTTTTATCACCTTCATGGGTAATTTGATACATGGATCGTACTCAATTTTGAAAACCATTTGTTTTAAAAATTTGAGCGACGTGGCTCTGATACCAATTGTGGAAACCGTAGAGGGGGGGGGGTGAATACGTTTCCATTTAAAAACTTAAAACTTTTTGTATCAAATATCCGATCAAGTGTGAGGTAATATGAAAAGTGTCAACTATGGTCATATAGTAAAACTACCATACAAACATAAACACATCATGACACATACATAATCAACATAACATAAGCAACTAGTGTGACCAATGGTAATTTTCACGTTGTTAATTAATATTATATGAGTATTAATTATTTTTAAGCTAAGCATTTCTATGCGCATTTGCATATTTCTGAGTATTTTAAAGTATTTTCGGGAGCTGTCCCAGCATACTGTAGCTTATAGTCACTGCAAAAAAAGTATATTTTTGTCAGTAAAGTTAAATTACCACATTTCTGATAGTTACTGACAAGTATTATAATTTACTGAGAGCTTTCTCGTATTTTTTCTGAAAAACAACCGCACGCGCGTACCGACAGCACAGTACATATGGTAAAAGTCATAAAAATATATTTTTGAGTTAGTAATGACATTTTATTATATTTCTGACAAAAATGTGGTTAAAAACTTTATTTTACGTTATCGGGTCCAAAAACGTCAAACCAGGACCTTACGGTAACTTTTTAAGTCAAACCGACACACTATACACCAAAGCGGGATAAAAACTATTTTTGCCCTCCCCAATTTAGCCATAGCCGGCCACATAAGCCCACAAAACCACATGGGACACCTATACATTCTATCCTAAATGCAATCTTAATATTACTACTAATAGTAATATACTTTTTAGATTTTCATGAGCTTATCCTTTAATACTACTCAAAATAGATTTTGATCATCTTTTTCTAATTCATTTTGACGCCAACAATAACACACACAAACAATACTTACAAAATTTTTCACTTCAAAGATCAAGATCACAAAGGGTTTACATAAGGTTTTGGGTAATTTGGAGTTAGATTTGGGTAAAATTAGCAAGGTTTTGGGTGTTCTTTGGTTCCTATCACACGTACCACTTCTCAACATTGTAAGGATTCTTAAAACTTTTCTAAATTTGTTAATCTCTTGTTTATTTGGTGTATAGTGATGTTTAAAAGTGTTTAGTGTGTATGTTTTGATAATATGATTTAAGCTGGGGTTTGATCTAGTATTTACTATGCTCGACATTTTTGAAAGTATATGAGTTAGTTTGTAGATTTCTTGCTTGTGTGGTAAATATTGTTACATATAGTGCCTATTTGATAATACAAACATTAGTTATGGTTTTTACACTAATTTAAGCACTATGATGATTTTTAAGGGTTATGTATGGATCGGCTATATATAAAAATATGAGATTATTGGGGTTTTGAAAAACATAAAATTTTGGCTCAAATGGTGAAAAGGTGGAAAAGTAAAGTGAAGTGCTTATTTGGATTAGCTTAATTAATGAGTTATAAGCTACTAAGAATAACTAGTAAAAAGGTGAAAATAAGTTGAAACATATCATATGGGTCGAATAGGCCTAAAAATAGTCAAGTTTGACTTTTTGACTAAGTAGCTTAATTATTAGAGCTTATTTGATAAGTATAAAGTTTGTTTGGTAACTAAAAATAACTAATAAGTAACAAATATTAACAAATTGGACCAAACTAATTTTTGGGCCAAAAAGCCCATGGTTTTACTGTTGGGCCGAAGCCCATGGAGAAATATGTAGTTTTGACTTTTTGACCAAACGAACCTATTGAGCGAGTAAAATGATTTTTAGTAACGCGTCGATATATACGTTATAACTAAAAATGTGTTTTGGCCTAAAATTGGTTATTGGGCTTTTTCAATAGTTTTCGGCCCAATGAGCCCAAAAAATGATAAATTTGATTTTTGGAATATTTTCCGACTCGCCGTAGTCATAAATGTTTAACGAAACGAAAAATATAACGATAACTATTTTGGACTTGTTTTGAGACGTTTAGTCTCCGAAAGGGTAAAAAGTGACAATTTTTACTAAATTGATTTTGAGACTTATTTTTGTTGACTTTTTGACAAAATATTGACTTTATGTCAAAACCAAATGTTATTACTTAAAAGTTAAGATAACGAATAGTATACCTACGAAAAGTATTCACGACACTTAATATATTATCACGAAAGTATTTTTGCACTCGAAACTAGTAAGTGAAATGTTTGAGTAAAGTTTGCAACACGTGAGATAAATGGAAACATTGTATAAACGAATGGGTCATGCCCAAATTTTCTAAAAACCCAACACTTAGAATATTTTTGCAAAAATTCATAACTTAAGTAAACTTTATGGAATTACTTAACAAAACTTGTCTTCTTATAATAAAAGTTGCAGCAAAAATAATAAACGATGTTTCTAAATATAATAATTAAATATATGAGAAATCAACTTATAATATATATATATATATATATATATATATATATATATATATATATATATATATATATATATATATATATATATATATAACACTTGTACATTTAAATCGCGAATACTAGCACGGATGTTCCGTTACGTATTCCCACCATGCACTTTCACCATGAGCTACCCCCAAGAGTTACAATAATAAATCGTTTCGAAATATATTTTACCACACAGCAAGCAAGAAATACACGAGCACAGGTCAAACGTAAAACTTTTCAAATATAATAAAGACACATGAGACACGAACGCTTTGCTAAGACTTACCGTACTGATTTAGGGTGCTGATCGGCGCGGTTGCATTATTTTGATTTATTTGCTGATTTGCTGTTATTGAAAGGTGAGTTTATAGCCCCATATTTTATACAATTTTTGTTTTATAAGCTTGGGGTGAGAAACATGCAAAAACTGTTTTCATGGACCAGAAATAAATTTGCTTTTGAGATCACACTAGTATGCAGAAACCTAAGTTTGCTAAATCCCATTTTGTGCCCACTATCATCTGCCGTTAATTCTTGTTTGGGAAGCCGTTTGCTATAAATAGATCTATTGGGAGTGACGTCCCCGTTCGATTGGCTCGGCATAGCCAAGGCGAACGTATACCAAGTCGGGTTTTTGGCCGAGTGTCTGGGGATTAACACTCGCGGGCACCCTTATTTATTTTGCTAACGCTAGTCGTGCTGCATTGTCTTAGCATCGGTAGGATGAGGCTTAGTGTATGCATAACGGATAGTGTGTATCTGCTGAATTATTTTATGATATTGCTATTGGTCCATATGTGCTATTTATTTAAACCTATGAACTCACCAGCGTTAGCTGACTTTTAGCATGTTTTTCTCAGGAAACTGAGGTGCGTTTAGCCGGGTGCAGTGCATGGCGTCGGTCACAATAAATGATTGAAATGTTTTAATGTGTTTACTCTGACAACTGGACCTTTTTAATTTAAATGGGCTTTATTTTCATCAAAAATGGATTTTATGTAATGTTACATGAATTAACTTATGTAATATATTTTAAAACGGATTTTTAATCCGTTCCCTATATCTTGTGTTGTGATTACAATCCAGTAGCACCCAAACTGTATGCTTCCGCGAATATTATGATTTTGGGGGTGTTACAGATTGGTATTCAGAGCCTAGGTTATAGAGAACGTGGTTTATAAAAACCTCAAACTATAACCGATTTTGAAAAACTTTCCATCATGACCGCCGGATGCCTGCCAGTTTAGCTTACTATGATTTGAGCATTAGTTGCTTAATTGATTTGAGTGTTATTTGCTTTATTTGATTTGGCGTTATGGCATGCTATTTGAGCATTATACTAAGCATATATGATATAAGTAATTTCTATATACTTATACGTGTCGCACTATATTTGTCACAGACCATGTCTCTCCCATTCGGCACACACTCTGAGGTAGATACTGCTGGATTCACTTCTCAGACACA
This sequence comes from Artemisia tridentata subsp. tridentata, assembly GCA_021014915.2. Lineage (NCBI taxonomy): Eukaryota > Viridiplantae > Streptophyta > Magnoliopsida > Asterales > Asteraceae > Artemisia > Artemisia tridentata. Next base: position 108,073,798 of record CP139508.1, read on the forward strand.
GCAGCCAGTTCCGTTCATGGATGACCCACTGATGGAGGTTATTCGTGCTGCTGCTCAGCCATCCATTCCAGTTCAGCCTGTACACACCACTTCGGTATCCACCTCACCGTATTTGCACAGATCTACCACAGCTCACCGTTCATCACCAGCTCAGTTGTACACCTTTACTCAGCATGATCTTGATGCTCCACCTGTCAGACGTCGGGCATCATATAGGCGAGTCCGTGGACGCCGTCTCCAGTTATCCTCTGTATTGACTTCATCTCTTAGTAGGACCCGTTATGGTTATATGGGTACTCCTGCTGACTCACCACCTCAGTCACCTGTACTATCTCCAGATGATTCCCCACCTAGTCAGAGACGTAGGAGATCAGTGGAGACTTATTCTGATGAGGACGAGGATCCAGTGGAGGATCCAGAGCAGGTTCAGGGTGAGCCTACTCCTACTGTTGCTGCTGAGCATACTCCTATGGGTTTAGAGGATGATAGGGATAGGGATACTCCTATGGATGTAGATCTGGGCATGATGCCGAGGGATGGCAAGGGCATCATGGAGGATGTTCAGGGATTGTTTGAGGTTGGACAGAGCTCGAGAGATGCACAGTTTCAGGGTTTGTTTGAGATTGGACAGAGCTTGAGAGATGCACAGATTCAGGGTTTGGATGATAGTCAGTGGTTGGACATTGCTTGTGATGTTAGCACGGGTGTACGTGCAGCTAGCCCAGAGTACACACCGTCATCTCCTTCTTTTATACCACCATCTCCGATGCCTACCCCACTCCCATCACCAGTGGCTTCTCCATTAGCAGATCTTGAGGAGCTTACTGGGATGGATCAGATCTAGATTCAGTTGACGAACCAGGCGAGCCTACTTGATGTGCATTCTGATCAGCTTGGGAGATTGGAGCAGTCTGAGCGTATACAGACTGTGGAGAGGCGGATTGGGACTATTGATCAGGCAGCTTGTGTTTTATTTGAGGAGTTGTATTCTGACCGTAGAGTGATGATTGGGTTGAGAGCTAGATTGGATGTTCTAGAGAGGTTACATGGCAGGGAGCTTAAAGGATTGGATTTTAGGGCCATTGGTTTAGGTAGAGGCCAGAGTAGGATATTGAGTATGATGAGACGAGCCAGAGGCGTTGACCGTATGCAGTGGCAGAGGATTACGACTGCTGAGCATACCATTGGATCAGTGATGAGGGAGAACCAAGAACTTAGAGACCGGGTAGCCCAGCTAGAGACCACTATTGGAGGATTGACCCGAGCATTTGAGGAGCTACGCATTGCTAGGACCGACCACTAGATGTAGTAGCAGTGATGATGTATTCCTAGAGTAGTAGTAGTGACGATGTATTCCTAGAGTAGTAGTAGTGACGATGTATTCCTAGAGTAGTAGTAGTGATGATGTATTCCTAGGACTATTAGTATTTCGGTAGTATCTTAGAACTAACTATTGACGAGCTTGTAATTTTGTGAACCTTTATCTTCTGATATATATATAACAAGCTTAGTCTTCCTATCCGATTATTCGTTTTTCCTCTGTGGTTGACTTTATTCTTGTATTTGTTTTCGCTATCCACGTATCGGTATGATTTATTTTCCTATAACCAAAAATCTCATTTATCGCCATCTTTTGTGATGCAGATAAATGGCACCAAAACGAAAGTCAACCAGAGTCACACAAGGACAAACTGTTAACACACCTATTCAGACAAGGTCAGTAAGGGGAAGAACTACTGAGCCTATTGCCCCGACCAGAGTCACACGAGGACGACCCGCTAACACACCGGTTCAGACAAGGTCAGTGAGGGGAATAACTGTTGAGGATGTCTCCCCGACCAGAGCCGCACAAGACCAGACAGCTGAGGATGTCGCACCAACCAGGGCCGCAGCTACTACCCCAGAGGTGAATCAAGCAACACTGGATCAACTAGTTGTTGATCGTGTGGCAGCCGCTCTCGCAGCTGTGACCAATTCGACCACTAACACCGGAACATCTAGGCCAGTGACCAACAGCCGAGGTTGTACTTACTCTGAATTCCGAAAAATCTTGGTTGGAGGATTTGGAGGAACAGAGGGAGCAGTTGGTTTGACTAGATGGATTGAGAAGCTTGAAACCGTGTTTCGTATCAGTGGATGTCATGAGAATGACAGAGTCAAGTTTGCATCATTCACTTTCATGGATTCCGCTTTGACCTGGTGGAACAACTACATGAAGTCTGCTAATATGGATGTTGCTTATGCTATGCTTTGGGAAGATTTTAAGGAACTAGTGATTAGGAAGTATTGCCCACGAAATGAGATTAAGAAGTTAGAAATTGAGTTTTGGAATTTGAAGGTGCAAAACAACAACATCGCTGCTTACAATCAGAGATTTCAGGAGTTGGCTTTGCTATGTCCGGAAATGGTTCGGACTAAAGCCAGATTGATTGAGAGGTGTATCGGTGGTTTGCCAAAATCTATAAGAGGTGATGTGATTACCTCGAGGGCTGTAGATCTTCATGAGACCATGGAGACAGCAAACAAGTTAATGGATCAAGAACTGGAGGATATTCCAGAGAAGAGTACTGACCACAAAAGGAAGTGGGAAGATCACTCCAAGGGTAACAACAACAGCTCTCAAAACAAAAAGCAGAATGGAGGCAAGGTTTATGCAGTTGGTTCAGGAGACAAGAAGGGTTATGATAAGAATACGCCTTTTTGTAACCGTTGTAAGTTACATCACAGGGGACAGTGCACTGTGAAGTGTAACAATTTCCAGAGGATAGGGCACTTGGCAAAGAACTGTAGGGCAAGACCACTAGCCACCTCACAAGCAGCACCACCCTACAATCGTCAGGCGGATGTCACCTGCTTTGGGTGTGGTGAAAAGGGTCATTATCGGAACGAGTGCAATAAGCCCCGAAATCAAGGAAACGGTGGTAGACCAGGGAACCAAGTGGCAATGATTAACAATGGAAATCAGGGCAATGAAGGAAGAGCTCGTGGAAGAGTTTATGCCGTAGGCAGAAGGGAAGCACAGGATGACCCGAACGTGGTGACGGGTACGTTTCTTTTAAATAATAGCTATGCTTCAGTACTTTTCGATACGGGAGCAGATAGAAGCTTTGTATCGACCGCTTTTAGTCCTTTGCTCGATATAGCCCTGACCACCTTAGATAATGCCTTTGACGTAGAATTAGCAAACGGAAACCTAGAAAGAGTAGGTACCATCATAAGGGGTTGCACTCTAAACTTGTTGAACCGTCCATTCAATATCGACTTAATGCCAGTAGAATTGGGTAGCTTTGACGTCATCATAGGGATGGATTGGCTATCAAAATATCATGCCGTCATCATCTGTGATGAGAAGATCGTCAGAGTACCCTATGGGAATGAAGTTCTGATCATTGAAGGCGACCGCTCTGATCGTGCGCGTTCGTCAAGATTGAGCATCATCTCGTGTACGAAGGTGCAGAAGTACATCGAGAAGGGATGTTATCTCTTTTTAGCTCATGTCACTGAAAAGAAAGAAATGGAACCTGGAGAGAAAAGGTTGGAAGATGTGCCAATCGTAAGGGATTTTCCAGAAGTCTTTCCAGAAGACTTACCGGGACTTCCACCGGCCAGACAAATCGAATTCCACATCGAATTAGTGCCAGGAGCCGCGCCTGTAGCGCGAGCACCCTATCGTTTAGCACCTACGGAATTACAAGAATTGTCAGATCAATTAGCTGAATTATCTGGAAAAGGTTTCATTAGACCGAGTTCATCACCTTGGGGAGCTCCTATTTTGTTTGTTAAGAAGAAGGATGGATCCTTCAGGATGTGTATTGACTATCGGGAACTAAATAAGCTAACCATTAAGAATAGATACCCACTCCCGAGGATAGATGACTTATTCGATCAGTTGCAAGGATCATCGGTTTATTCTAAGATAGACTTGAGATCGGGTTATCACCAACTTAGGGTCCGGGAAGAGGATATCCCGAAGACCGCATTCCGAACTCGATATGGCCATTACGAATTCCAAGTTATGCCATTCGGCTTGACAAATGCACCAGCAGTATTCATGGATCTCATGAATCGTGTGTGTAAGCCGTATTTGGATAAATTCGTGATAGTGTTCATTGACGATATCCTGATATATTCCAAGAATGAGCAGGAGCATGAGGAACATCTCAAGCTAATTCTGGAACTATTGAAAAAGGAAGAACTATATGCTAAGTTTTCGAAGTGTGAATTCTGGATATCGACCGTTCAGTTTCTTGGTCACGTGATAGATAAGCAAGGGATTCACGTAGATCCTGCTAAGATTGAGGCCATTAAGGATTGGGCAACGCCGACGGAAATCCGACAATTTTTAGGACTTGCCGGCTATTACAGAAGATTTATAGAAGGTTTCTCTAAGATAGCTAAACCGTTGACGAAATTGACTCAAAAGAATGTGAAATATGACTGGGGAGATAAGGAGGAAGAAGCTTTTCAACTCCTTAAGGAAAGATTGTGTAGTGCGCCTATTTTAGCTTTACCCGAGGGTAGCGAAGATTTTGTTGTGTATTGTGACGCATCACACAAAGGTTTGGGAGCCGTGTTGATGCAAAGAGAGAAGGTAATAGCATACGCTTCTCGACAGCTGAAAACCCATGAGAAAAACTACACAACCCATGACCTAGAATTAGGATCAGTCGTGTTTGCACTGAGGATTTGGAGACACTACCTTTATGGAACTAAGTGCGTAGTGTATACCGATCACAAGAGTCTACAGCATATATTGAACCAGAAGGAGCTGAACATGAGACAGCGCCGATGGTTGGAGTTGCTTAGTGACTATGATTGTGAGATCCGTTATCACCCAGGCAAGGCAAATGTTGTTGCCGACGCCCTTAGTAGAAAGGAGCGAATCAAACCCCTCAGGGTCAGATCATTAGGGATGACGATCAATTCGCCGCTTCCAGCAAAAATTCTTGAGGCTCAGGATGAGGCACTCAAAGAAGAAAACCGACCCAGTGAGAGGATTCACAGAATGCCAGAACTTGAGAACGGGTTAGTAAGAAGATCCGATGGGATTTTACGTTATGGAGACAGGTATTGGATTCCAATGTGTGGAGGAATTCGTGATTTCATTATGCACGAATCCCATAAGTCCAAGTACTCCATTCACCCAGGATCTGACAAGATGTATTTAGACCTGAAGAAGTTGTATTGGTGGCCAAACATGAAAGCCGATATAGCTGAATACGTCAGCAAGTGCTTAACGTGCTCGAAGGTCAAGGCTGAACACCAGAGACCGTCCGGTCGGCTTGTTCAACCTGAGATTCCGAAATGGAAATGGGAACGTATCACTATGGATTTTATAACGAAGTTGCCTAAGACATTGAGTGGTTACGACACGATTTGGGTAATCGTGGACCGACTCACTAAATCAGCGCATTTCCTCCCTATAAAAGAGAAAATCAGCATGGATAAACTCGCGCGTTTATATGTTAAGGAAATTGTTGCAAGGCATGGTGTGCCTGTTTCTATTATCTCTGATCGAGACAGTCGATTCACGTCTAATTTTTGGAGGTCGCTTCAGGATGCTTTAGGAACCAAACTCAATATGAGTACAGCATATCACCCTCAGACGGATGGTCAAAGTGAAAGGACCATTCAGACATTAGAGGACATGTTAAGAGCCTGTGTGATTGATTTCGGGAACGGCTGGGATAGGCATTTGCCTTTAGTCGAATTTTCCTATAACAACAGCTATCACACCATTATTAAGGCTGCACCGTATGAAGCACTTTATGGACGTAAGTGCAGATCGCCAATTTGTTGGGCAGAAGTTGGAGAAAGCCAGCTTACCGGGCCAGAACTAGTCCATGAGACTACTGAAAGATTGTGCAGATCAAGAGCCGAATGCAGGCGGCTCGTGACCGTCAAAAGAGTTACGCCGACAAGAGGCGGAAACCCCTTGAGTTTCAAGTGGGAGATAAAGTAATGTTGAAAGTCTCGCCATGGAAAGGCGTGATCAGATTTGGTAAGCGTGGAAAGTTGAACCCTCGCTATATTGGACCTTTCGAAATTCTTGAAAAGATCGGGCCGGTAGCCTACCGACTCGAACTGCCATCAGAGCTCAGTGCTGTGCATAACGTTTTTCATGTCAGTAATTTGAAAAAGTGCTTATCGGATGAAAACGCCGTTATTCCTTTGGATGAAATCCAGCTTGATGAGAGGTTAAATTTTATTGAAGAGCCGATTGAAATCATGGACCGGGAAGTGAAACGACTAAAGCAGAGTCGTATCCCAATTGTGAAGGTCCGATGGAACTCTCGCAGAGGCCCCGAATACACTTGGGAGCGAGAGGACGAAATAAAGCGAAAATACCCTCATCTCTTTTCAAAGCCGACGAGTAACGTAAATTAAAATCCGGGATGGATTTTACGATTAGATGGGGAGACTGTGACCAATGGTAATTTTCACGTTGTAAATTAATATTATATGAGTATTAATTAATTTTAAGCCAAGCATTTCTATGCGCATTTGCATGTTTCTGAGTATTTTTAAGCATTTTCGGGAGCTGTCCCAGCATACTGTAGCTTACAGTCACTGCAGAAAAAGTATATTTTTGTCAGTAAAGTTAAATTACCACATTTCTGATAGTTACTGACAAGTATTATAATTTATTGAGAGCTTTCTCGCATTTTTCTGAAAAACAACCGCACGCGCGTACCGACAGCACAGTACATATGGTAAAAGTCATAAAAATATATTTTTGAGTCAGTAATGACATTTTATTATATTTCTGACGAAAACGTGGTTAAAAACTTTATTTTACGTTATCGGGTCCAAAAACGTCAAACCGGGACCTTACGGTAACTTTTTAAGTCAAACCGACACACTATACACCAAAGCGGGATAAAAACTATTTTTGCCCTCCCCAATTTAGCCCTAACCGGCCACATAAGCCCACAAAACCACATGGGACACCTATACATTCTATCCTAAATGCAATCTTAATATTACTACTAATAGTAATATACTTTTTAGATTTTCATGAGCTTATCCTTTAATACTACTCAAAATAGATTTTGATCATCTTTTTCTAATTCATTTTGACGCCAACAATAACACACACAAACAATACTTACAAAAATTTTCACTTCAAAGATCAAGATCACAAAGGGTTTACATAAGGTTTTGGGTAATTTGGAGTTAGATTTGGGTAAAATTAGCAAGGTTTTGGGTGTTCTTTGGTTCCTATCACACGTACCACTTCTCAACATTGTAAGGATTCTTAAAACTTTTCTAAATTTGTTAATCTCTTGTTTATTTGGTGTATAGTGATGTTTAAAAGTGTTAAGTGTGTATGTTTTGATAATATGATTTAAGCTAGGGTTTGATCTAGTATTTACTATGCTCGACATTTTTGAAAGTATATGAGTTAATTTGTAGATTTCTTGCTTGTGTGGTAAATATTGTTACATATAGTGCCTATTTGATAATACAAACATTAGTTATGGTTTTTACACTAATTTAAGCACTATGATGATTTTTAAGGGTTATGTATGGATCGGCTATATATAAAAATATGAGATTATTGGGGTTTTGAAAAACATAAAATTTTGGCTCAAATGGTGAAAAGGTGGAAAAGTAAAGTGAAGTGCTTATTTGGATTAGCTTAATTAATGAGTTATAAGCTACTAAGAATAACTAGTAAAAAGGTGAAAATAAGTTGAAACATATCATATGGGTCGAATAGGCCTAAAAATAGTCAAGTTTGACTTTTTGACTAAGTAGCTTATTTATTAGAGTTTATTTGATAAGTATAAAGTTTGTTTGGTAACTAAAAATAACTAATAAGTAACAAATATTAACAAATTGGACCAAACTAATTTTTGGGCCAAAAAACCCATGGTTTTACTGTTGGGCCGAAGCCCATGGAGAAATATGTAGTTTTGACTTTTTGACCAAACGAACCTATTGAGCGAGTAAAATGATTTTTAGTAACGCGTCGATATATACGTTATAACTAAAAATGTGTTTTGGGCTAAAATTGGTTATTGGGCTTTTTCAATAGTTTTCGGCCCAATGAGCCATAAAAATGATAAATTTGATTTTTGGAATATTTTCCGACTCGCCGTAGTCATAAATGTTTAACGAAGCGAAAAATATAACGATAACTATTTTGGACTTGTTTTGAGACGTTTAGTCTCCGAAAGGGTAAAAAGTGACAATTTTTACTAAATTGATTTTGAGACTTATTTTTGTTGACTTTTTGACAAAATATTGACTTTACGTCAAAACCAAATGTTATTACTTAAAAGTTAAGATAACGAATAATATAACTACGAAAAGTATTCACGACACTTAATATATTATCACGAAAGTATTTTTGCACTCGAAACTAGTTAGTGAAATGTTTGAGTAAAGTTTGCAACACGTGAGATAAATGGAAACATTGTATAAACGAATGGGTCATGCCCAAATTTTCTAAAAACCCAACACTTAGAATATTTTTGTAAAGATTCATAACTTAAGTAAACTTTATGGAATTACTTAACAAAACTTGTCTTCTTATAATAAAAGTTGCAGCAAAAATAATAAACGATGTTTCTAAATATAATAATTTTTCACTAACTATATTCTATTAATCATTCTTCAAAAACTTATTTAATTAATCTCCATTAATTAAATATATGAGAAATCAACTTATAATATATATATATATATATATATATATATATATATATATATATATATATATATATATATATATATATATATATATATATATATATATATATATATAACACTTGTACATTTAAATCGCGAATACTAGCACGGATGTTCCGTTACGTATTCCCACCATGCACTTTCACCATGAGCTACCCCCAAGAGTTACAATAATAAATCGTTTCGAAATATATTTTACCACACAGCAAGCAAGAAATACACGAGCACAGGTCAAACGTAAAACTTTTCAAATATAATAAAGACACATGAGACACGAACGCTTTGCTAAGACTTACCGTACTGATTTAGGGTGCTGATCGGCGCGGTTGCATTATTTTGATTTATTTGCTGATTTGCTGTTATTGAAAGGTGAGTTTATAGCCCCATATTTTATACGATTTTTGTTTTATAAGCTTGGGGTGAGAAACATGCAAAACTGTTTTCATGGACCAGAAATGAATTTGCTTTTGAGATCACACTAGTATGCAGAAACCTAAGTTTGTTGAATCCCATTTTGTGCCCACTATCATCTGCCGTTAATTCCTGTTTGGGAAGCCGTTTGTTATAAATAGATCTATTGGGTGTGACGTCCCCGTTCGATTGGCTCGGCATAGCCAAGGTGAACGTATACCAAGTCGGGTTTTTGGCCTAGTGTCTGGGATTAACACTCGCGGGTACCCTTATTTATTTTGCTAACGCTAGTCGTGCTGCATTGTCTTAGCATCGGTAGGATGAGGCTTAGTGTTTGCATAACGGATAGTGTGTATCTGCTGAATTGTTTTATGATATTGCTATTGGTCCATATGTGCTATTTATTTAAACCTATGAACTCACCAGCGTTAGCTAACTTTTAGCATGTTTTTCTCAGGAAACTGAGGTGCGTTTAGCCCGGTGCAGTGCATGGCGTCGGTCACAATAAATGATGGAAATGTTTTAATGCGTTTACTCTGACAACTGGACCTTTTTAATTTAAATGGGCTTCATTTTCATCAAAAATGGATTTTATGTAATGTTACATGAATTAACTTATGTAATATATTTTAAAACGGATTTTTAATCCGTTCCCTATATCTTGTGTTGTGATTACAATCCAGTAGCACCCAAACTGTATGCTTCCGCGAATATTATGATTTTGGGGGTGTTACAGATTGGTATTCAGAGCCTAGGTTATAGAGAACGTGGTTTATAAAAACCTCAAACTATAACCGATTTTGAAAAACTTTCCATCATGACCGCCGGATGCCTGCCAGTTTAGCTTGCTATGACTTGAGCATTAGTTGCTTAATTGATTTGAGTGTTATTTGCTTTATTTGATTTGGCGTTATGGCATGCTATTTGAGCATTATACTAAGCATATATGATATAAGTAATTTATATATACTTATACGTGTCGCACTGTAATCTACTCCCACTTGACTCGATCTACCCGATCTACCCTTGATCCACTTGATCAATCACACAAGCCCAATGGCTTCAAGAGATCTCCAAGATCTCGATAAGATCACAATGATCTTCCCTCACAAACTCTCAAAAGAAAAATGATCTTGATGTATGCTATGATACAATCAAGAGTGTAACAAATGTTACAAGACCTAACAACTACAACTCTTGTATCTTCTTGGATACCTTGAGTTCTTCTCTTGCAAATGAAGAGGAATGATAACACTTTGTATCTACTTGGATACTTTGTGTTCTTCTCTTGCTAATCAAGAGGGATGACAACACTTTTTATCTACTTGGATACTTTGTGTTCTTCTCTTGCTAATCAAGAGGAATGAAGAGGACCACTTGAATGGATGATTGGATCACTCTTAAAGAAACTAAGACTCTCTAAATGATCAAGGAAAGTGTTCTAAGTGAGGAGGGATTAGACCAGAGAAAAATGACTAGAAAAATCAAGTTGGAAGTGTGAAATGGTCCACTATTTATAGGCAAGGGAAAAACTAGCCGTTATAGACCCACGGCTCCACTAATTGTCAGACGGCTCCACTAAATTTAGTGGAGCCGTTGGTACTTAATGGTACCGTGGACGCTCCTTTGTTTGTCTTTAGTGGGGAAGGTTTATTTGGGAATGTTTGGAGCTGTTTTGGGGGGAAAATTGACTGTTGGGATTTTTAAACTTATTTTTCAAAATAAAACATTTCTTTTTAATTCAAAAATAATTTGTAAAATATATTTTTGAAAAAATGTTTTGTCACATTAAAAATGTGAAGTTTAGAAAAATATAATCCTTTGATCATTTGTCAAGTAGTAGATTTGTTTGTCCATACCTTGAGTGATTTATGTCGGGATGGAAATCTACGACTTCGTTGAAGCATACTTGAGACGTCGGGAGGTGTTGATGTAAGTATGCATTGATGATTTGTGTTTACAAGTAACTTGCACATTTTACGTTATGTATTACAGGTTACATGTTTGTCATTATTAAAACCGAAGAAATCGTTTAGTTTAAATATCGTAATATTTGCACTAACACTTTGATTGGAAAAGCATTAACTTGGTGGAATACGCAAATTTAGGCTAAAGGCAGAGGAGCCGCCCTAGGGATGAGTTGGGATGAATTTAAGGCATTGATAAGAGAAGAGTATTGTCCAGATAATGAGATGCAGAAACTGGAACATGAGTTCTACCATCACACCATGATGGGAACTGGACATGCGGCTTATACAAATCGATTCCATGAGCTCGCTAGATTAGTACCTCATATGGTCACACCTGAATCTAAGAGAATTGAAAAGTACATCTATGGGTAGGCCCCTGAAATTCATGGAATGGTGAAAGCAACCGAGCCTGCTACTATCCAGAGCGCGATACTGAAATTTGCAGCCCTGACGGATGAGATGATCAGGAATGGGACGTTGTCTAGGAGTGGTGAAAAGAGGATAGCTGTGAGTGAGCCGAGTAAGCAAGATGGAGCAAATGGTAACAATAAGAAAGCTAAGTGGGGAAAAGGATTTGTGACAACTAGTACCGTCAAGAAGGAGTATCAGGGTCCTTACCCTATGTGTGCCAAATGCAACTACCATCATCCAGAGACTAGGCCATGCCAGGTGGTATGCTTCAACTGCAAGCGACCTGGACATATGGCAAAAGATTGTAGGGCAACAGCTAACCTAATGACACCAGTGAATGTCATTAACCCGGAGACTTATTATGAGTGTGGAAGCCCAAATCACCTTCGTAGTATGTGCCCTAGGTTGGGTAGGACACAGGCGCCAGTGCATAGCAACCCGAATCAGGCTGCAACAATTGGTGGAAACAATGCAAACCGTGGAAACAATGTGAACCGTGGAAACAATGTGAACCGTGAAAACAATGTGAACCGTGGAAACAATGTGAATGGTGGAAACAATGGTAACACAGCTCGGGGCCGGGTATTTGTGATGAACGCTGAAGAAGGACGCCAGGACCCGAACATCGTGACGGGTACGTTCTCTTTAAACGACCACTATGCTACCATACTATTTGATTCTGGTGCCGATTATAGCTTTGTCTCCACTAAATTCACGCATCTGTTGAATATGGAACCTAGTAGACTAGGCTTTAGTTACGAAATTGAAATAGCGAGTGGTCAAAAGGTAGAAACAAATGAGATTATTCGCGGGTGTACATTAGAATTAGAAGGTCATACCTTTAGCATTGACTTAATACCATTTGGGCACGGAAGTTTCGACGTGATTGTGGGAATGGACTGGTTGTCTAAGAATAAGGCTGAAATAGTGTGTCATGAGAAGATGGTCCGAATACCATTACCTAACGGTGAGTTACTCAAAGTCTATGGAGAGAGACTTGAAGAAAACGTGAAACATCTCATGAGCATGAAGGTAGACGAACAGAAACTAAAAGATATCCCAGTCGTTCGAGACTTCCCAGAAGTGTTTCCTGACGATCTATTCGGATTACCCCCTACACGAGAGATTGAATTTCGGATAGACCTAATTCCTGGAGCAATGCCGGTTGCAAAGTCTCCCTATCGATTGGCACCTACTGAAATGGAGGAGTTGTCTAATCAACTAAAGGAACTCCAAGACAAAGGTTTCATCCGACCTAGTTCTTCGCCATGGGGAGCACCAGTATTGTTCGTCAAGAAGAAGGATGGTTCATTCAGGATGTGCATCGACTATTGGGAACTGAACAAACTAACCATTAAGAACCGCTACCCTCTCCCGAGAATTGATGACTTATTTGACCAACTGCAAGGTTTACGGTACTTCTCCAAGATAGATCTCCATTCCGGCTACCATCAGTTACGGGTACATGAAGATGACATTCCAAAAACCGCGTTCAGAACTCGATACGGTCATTTCGAGTTCACGGTTATGCCGTTTGGACTAACAAATGCGCCTGCGGTCTTCATGGACCTGATGAATCGAGTTTGCAGGCCATACCTAGATAAATTTGTCATCATATTTATTGATGACATCTTGATCTATTCCAAGACCAAAGAGGAACATGAAACTCACCTGAAGATAATTCTAGAGCTACTCAAGAAGGAGAAACTATACGCCAAACTCTCGAAGTGCGAATTCTAGCTACAAGAAGTCCAATTCCTCGGACACGTGGTTAACAAAGATGGTATTCATGTGGATCCTAGCAAAATTGAGGCAGTGAAAAATTGGGAAGCTCCTAAGTCCCCGACAGAAGTCCGATCATTTTTAGGCCTGGCAGGTTACTACCAACGTTTCATCGCGAACTTCTCCAAGATTGCCAAGCCACTTACCTCGCTGACTCAAAAGAACAAGAAATACGATTGGGGCGAAGCACAGGAGAGTGCCTTCCAGACGTTGAAGGATAACCTATGTAATGCACCAATACTAGCCCTCCCCGATGGACCCGAAGATTTCGTAGTGTACTGTGACGCGTCATGTCAAGGCCTTGGGTGCGTATTAAAGCAAAGAGGTTAGGTGATTGCTTATGCCTCTCGAAAACTAAAGGTTCATGAGAAGAACTATACCACCCATGATCTGGAGTTGGGTGCTGTAGTATTCGCTCTCAAGATATGGAGGCATTACTTGTATGGGACGAAAAGTATTATCTATACCGATCACAAGAGCCTTCAACACATTTTCGATCAAAAAGAGTTGAACATGAGCCAGAGGAGGTGGATCGAGCTCTTTAGCGATTATGACTGCGAGATTCGCTACCACCCAGGTAAGGCGAACGTGGTAGCCGATGCTTTGAGCAGAAAGGAAAGACTCAGGCCTAGGAAAGTAAAATCCATGAGTATAACCATACAATCGGGTATCAAGGATAAGATACTAGCAGCTCAACGAGAAGCATCTATGAATATGGATGCACCCACAGAGAAGATGCGGGGCTTAGATAAGCAACTAGAGAAAAAGGACGACGGTGGACTGTACTTTGTAGACCGAATTTGGGTACCGTTAACTGGTGATGTGAGAACCCTAGTCATGAACGAAGCACATACAATGAGGTACTCAGTTCATCCAGGAGCAGATAATATGTACTACAACCTTAGAGACTTGTACTGGTGGCCGGGGATGAAGAAGGACATAGCTTTCTACGTTAGCAAGTGTCTGACTTGCTCTAAAGTGAAGGCTAACATCAGAGACCATCTGGTTTGTTACAACAACCGGAGATTCCTGAATGGAAGTGGGAAAGGATAACCATGGATTTCATTACAAAGTTGCCTAGAACTAGTAGCGGACAAGATACGATTTGGGTCATCGTAGATAGGTTGACTAAGTCTGCACATTTCTTACCTATCCGGGAAGATTATTCGATGGACAAATTGGCTAGACTTTACATTAAGGAGATAGTGGCGAGATATGGTGTGCCTATATCGATTATATCTGATCGCGAAAGCCGCTTCACGTCAAACTTTTGGCAATTATTGCAAAGTTCCCTGGGAACACATTTAGATATGAGTACGGCGTAACACCCACAGACCGATGGTCAAAGCGAGCGTACCATACAGACCTTAGAGGACATGCTCAGGGCGTGTGCCATAGACTTCGGTGGCAATTGGGATACCCATCTTCCATTAGCCGAGTTCTCCTATAACAACAATTATCATACCAGCATAGATATGGCACCATTCAAGGCACTTTATGGAAGAAAGTGTCGTTCACCTATTGGTTGGGCGAAATCAGGAGAGAGTCAAATGATAGGACCTGAGATAGTGCTAGAAACCACTGAGAAGATCATTCAAATTAAGGATAGGCTTAAGGCTGCTCGAGACCGTCAGAAGAGCTATGCCGACAACCGACGGAGACCCTTAGAATTCAGCGTTGGTGATCATGTTTTACTCAAGGTATCACCTTGGAAAGGTGTTGTACGATTTGGAAATAAGGGCAAGTTAGCACCTAGATACGTAGGACCTTTTGAGATCGCTGAGAGAATCGGTCCAATAGCTTACCGACTAAAACTACCACAAGAGCTGAGTGGCGTTCATGATACGTTCCACGTGTCGAACCTTAAGAAATGTCTTGCTGATCAGACCTTACACATACCCTTGGAGGAGATACGGATTGATCCTAAGTTACACTTCGTAGAGAAACCAGTTGAAATTTTAGAACGTGAGATCAAGAAGTTGAAGCGCAGTAAGATACCAATAGTTAAAGTCCGTTGGGATTCAAAGCGTAGACCCGAGTTTACATGGGAGCGTGAGGACGAGATGAAGCGGAAGTATCGTCACCTATTTTCAAACGTATCGGGTAACTCGAACTGAAACCCGGGAGGGGTTTCTTTTGAGGCTGGGAGACTGTGACAACTGATAATTTCAGGAACCTTTTAAGTTACCGCATTTCGTTTTAAATAAATAATTTATCACTAGGACTTAGGCTATATTTAGTCCATAACGCTCCAGTACCTTGCTCCTGCTCCAGTTCACAATTTTAAACTCTAAAACAATTTCCTTTTCTTAAATTACTACGGTTGTCAATTCAACAAACCATATTCGTTATTTAAAATTTAGCACCCGATATACCCAATTCTCCCAACGATTATTTCTAATGTATTTTTATACTTTCAAAAAGATTACAAAAGTTCCAAAAATATTTCCTTATGCCTAAGGTAAATTCTATACAACTTACGTTTAATTACCGAAACGACAACCAATACCTATTTTTAACACCCAATACATACAACATATACACTTTTGTATCAAAACTACCCATCTAATCCAAATTTTATACCCTTGCCCCCCCCCCCCCACCTTTTGTCTTGAAAATAATTATGAGACAAACTACACATGGTCATTTATTAGCACACAAAGACCCTTAAAACATGGAGCTAACTTTTACCTTGGAGGCTTAGCCTCCCAATTGTCCCCCTTGTCCCCCTAATTATCCCCCCCCCCCCCCAATGTAGCAATCATGTATTTTGACTTACTATTAAACATTTGACACTCTCCTAGTATATATAGGGCAAGATATCATCCATTTTTGCACTAGTTAGTTGGTTCAAGTAAAGAAAAAAATATCACCTCCCATATATATACTACAAGTCGACACATAGGAGGAGCAAGGAGGGGGAAAATCTTGTTTGTGGTTAAGATCAAGCATAACTAGAATATTTTAGCAAGGATTTGGAACACTAATCTTGGGGTTAATCAAGGGTCTTACACTCTCATCTCACTAATTACTTTTGTAAGTAATCTTACAAAAATTTCATGATTTCCTTATGTCATCTTGATAGTTAAGTGTATACTTAGTTATCACTTGGTACATGTTGATAAAGTTTTCACATTTACAATGATCCTTCAACAAAGATTATGTTTTTAACAAGTTTTGGTTACAAGACAACTAGTTAGTAAAACTTATCATAAGAAGGTGGTAATAAACCTTATAAACATGTATATTAGTAAACTAGTATATTTAAGCATTCTTGATGGTTATTGCATGGACCTTAAAATATTGTTAAGTTTATGGTTAGATCATTGTCATTATGTTGAGAAGTTGATGGAGAAATTAGGACTAGAAATGAAGTTGTGGTTAAGTGGATATGCTAGCTAGAAGAGTAGAAATATAGTTTTGACACTTTTAATAAACAATCTGTCCCGTTTTGTAAAAACTGGAAAAATCAGTGGGTTGTGAGTAATTTTTGGCTAGAAATATAGAGAATAGACTTAATAAAGAAAACGTAGCCGCTTGAATGAGTTAAAACGAGCTTGTAACGAAAAAGATACGCTAATTTCAATATTTACGACAAAAACTATATTTTCAGAAAAAGTATGAGTCTGTCCAGAAATTTGAGTAATAAAAACTGATGCTAAATGGTATCTAGACTAGCCGAGACATTGAAAAGCCGATAGTATACTTAAATACCTTCGCAGGGATAGGTCAAACTTAAGAAACGAAGCTACGACGCAAAAGTTATGGCTTAATAAAGATTTGCGGCAACATATAGTTTTAAAAGCTTCTATTTTGCTAATAGAAAGCTGTTAGGATTTGTAGAAATGGATTTTTGGACCTTTTAGTGTACATTTTGGCTAAAATGAGGTAAACGGAAATGGTAGAACATTACATATATAAATTAGGCGCGTTAGAGATTTTTGAGATAGCCATTAACATGACGACTAAAATTTGGTCGCAAGATAAACAAGTTACATTTTCTAAAGTGGTAATTTTCTAAATAAAGGATCAAGTTGACACAACAATATTTTGACGACAAATAATACAACAACATGTACAAGTGATAACGTAGAGTATGAACTTGCGTGCATGGCCTTGTTTTCGAACCTAAGACATATGTATTATTTAGGTCGCGATTAGAGTTATCGGACTAAATTTGCCGTTTACAATTTATCAAGCGGGATTTGCTTTTGCTGAGGTGAGTTCTCGTAGCCCCATTTTTAACGTGTTTTACCTTGGGGGAAAATGGTACTCAATGCTTTACAAATGTTTTCATGCTGTGAATTACTGTTTTACATGATTTTGGACATATAAGTGTGATGATGCAATTATATGCTGTGACATGTTTGTTTTGTGATTACATGACTGCGCCACTGTTAACTCTCTGCTGAGAGCCCACAGGTTATAGGTTCAGTAGGTGAAACTGTTAACTCTCTGTTGAGAGCCCACTTGTTGATAGATCTATCGGGGTAGCTCCCCACGTGATTTGGTTATGTGATTGAGGAACACTATAGGTTCAGTTGGCGTGACACTATTACTACTTGATAATGTGCTTGTAATTGGTATTCATTTCACTATGTCCTACTTATTGTTCACAGCCACGTGGTTTAAGCCCTAAACCTACGAGCTCACCAACTTTATGTTGACGTTTTTGAGTATCCATTTTCAGGTGTTAAGAACGAAGGTACCATAGAAGGTTGAGTATTGGCCCGACTTAGCAAGACTTAGTCAAGACCCTCCCGGGTTATATCTCGTGGAGTTGCATTCTGATATTAAATTATGATGTTGTGTAACTTTGAGACTCATGTTGTTTTGTATTTTGTATCTATCCCTATTGTGGGAGTTTGTGACTATTATCAGTTCAATGTATTACATTTAGTATTTCTCTATTGTGACACTTTGTGTTCTTTACTAAGAAGTCATACCCCGTGAATGCCATTCCGCTGCACCATTTTTGGGGTGTGACAGTTAATTACATAAATCGTCCTTGTGGTTAGGCCCAAATTGGAAGTTTCGTCCTAACGGCCGTTTAGCCAACGATTATTTGCAACACTAGTCCTTTATACTAACGGTCGTTTCTAATTAACTCAAAATTTGGTTTTCTTAAAAATAATTCTTTTCTATGCGGTTTTATACGCGGTTTTATACACGTTTTTATACGCGGTTTTACACACATTTTTCAACACGTTTTTATATATGTTTTTATGCATATTTTTATACACGTTCGTATACACGTTTTTAAATATGTTTTTATGCACGTCTTTATAAACGTTCTTATACATGGTTTTTATATACGTTTTTACACACGTTGAGAGGGATTCGATACACCTAATAAGATGTTAGTCCTTTGTAACTTTGTGTATGTGATACTTTGAGTTAATATGGTTAAGTATGCGGAATCTACTTAACCACACTTAGAAGGTTATTTGGTTATTGAAAATGGAAAGTAATGCTTTAGTAACGAACAATGAGCACACAATGTTAACACCAAATGATTCAATATTATTAAGATAATAATACGAGTGATCATCACTATCACTAGGGTTACAAACCTTGAATCTATATGTTTCTATAACTTATGATTTTTATGATAAGTTGTGTTCTTTTGTTCTTGAGAGATATGTATTTTAAGTTCATGCATCAAGTACTTATCTCTAAGCTAAGATCTTCCTTTTATAGTCCAAAGAAGATCTTTACAATAATGTCAAGTCTTGTCGAACTACTTGCTTTGCTTGAGTGTGTCAGTCCTTAAGATACAACTTGTATCTGTGTACACAACTTGTTGACTGAACATCTATCAAAGATATTATCTACCATATATCTTTGACTTTTATACACATAATATCTTTGTATACTTATCCTTCTAGCAGTAGAATACGCGACACTTATCTCTTCAACAGCAGTATCTGTTGCACTAGCAGTAGAATCCTTGCGGCAGCAGAATCTCTAACACTAGCAGTAGAATGATACTTAGTATATTTCTTTGAGCAGAACTGACCTTGTAAACGTTTAATTCCCAATACTAATCTTCAGAACATTTAATTCCCAACAATCCTCCCCTAAACATGTGATTCCCTAATCAACATGTTTCTTCTGAATTAAATTTTGATTGTGAGGATCTTTCAAACACTTCATAGTCAGACTCTTGATCTGAGCTTTCTTCTGTTCTTCAAGATTAAATATCTTTCTGTCTAACTCATCTACCTTCTGTGAATCTTTTTCAGCAATAACATCATCTTTATTTGTCTTGAACAATAGCAGTACTTTGAATAAAAGATGGTGCAATTTCCTTGGATGGAGGAATTATAAGAGGCAATGGTGCTGTGTATCTTGGATGCTTGTTCCAAGAAGTCAAATCTTCTTCCAGCATGCCTTTGCAAGTGATGAACAAACGTAGTGAACTGAAATTGAAACTGAAAGCTCCTAGATAGAACTTTCTCCATTTGAATGCTTCATCCCTTCTGAATATATATAATACTCCAGAATCTTCATTTGAAGAGCTTATTCCCAGTATCCATCAACTGAAAAAGTTTATTCCCAGCATCCATCAACTGAATGCTTGTTCTTATTATTGGCTGAATAATAAGACATGTTAGCTTCTTAAAAAGCTGACATCATCATCTTGTATGCTCTTGTCTTTTCCATTGTAGGAGGAGATACAACAACTGCTTGATCAATTTCTCCCCTGTTCTGAGCATACACAACCACAATCTTTTCTTCCCTTATTGGTTAATCTTCCTCCCCTGAGATTGGAAGATCTCTCACCATGTACCAAAATATTTCCTCCCCTGTTTGGAAGATCTCTCACCATCATGTGATCTAGCAATTAGAACATGATTTTCAGACAATGGTGTACATGTTGGCCATCAATTCCTTAAGAGTTTAAATTGCTACCCTCATCACTTCTAGGTGTGTTAACTCCTATGAGTGGTGAATCATGGGGCTTTGACTCATTGTCCATCATTTGATGGTTTTTCTAAGCCTCTTTGAAAATCCCTTTTA
Source organism: Artemisia tridentata subsp. tridentata (assembly GCA_021014915.2). Classification (NCBI taxonomy): domain Eukaryota; kingdom Viridiplantae; phylum Streptophyta; class Magnoliopsida; order Asterales; family Asteraceae; genus Artemisia; species Artemisia tridentata. The sequence goes on from CP139508.1 coordinate 108,094,092, forward strand.
AGAAACTTTTTACTTAACAGTATGAACTTGATTTTATGATTGAAAAATTATACTGCCTACAACCATTTTGAAGGGATTAAGTGTGTAACAGACACTTAATCAAGAATTCGGTTTAAAGTAACCTCTGGTTGTGTGAGAACCAATGATTTCAGTTATAAATAACTGCCTGTGTAAAGATAAACCTATTCAAAAGGCTTTCTTGATAGGGTTTCCAGCTCATAGCAATTGTTACCTCTAACACAAGTGTTAGATTCACTTTTGCTAGCTGTTCTTTCTATCAGATGTCCTTAGACTTGCTCATTATACTTAAAAGTATAAAATGATAGAAAGTGAGTTGAGTCAGTTACTATCTGACCAACTGAGCCATCAAGTCAATGTGAAACATTATAATCAGGTTTCAAGAAATAAGTTTTAAAGAATCAATTAACTTAGGTGTAAACCTTTGTTAATGAATTCCCAAACTCAGTCCATCATAAACCTATTATGTCAGCAACTAGGATAATCATTCTGCTGCTTCCATTTCACTTGAAACTTCCTTTGTGCTCAATGTTCATACCTGAAATTGTTAGTCCAAAACCAAGAAACAAAATGCAAAACATTTGTCTTATAGCAATAGAATCATATGACTAACAGTATGAACTTAACAAACAAAAATTTGTACTAGCAGTACAAACTTTTCAGTAACAGTAGTAATTAACAATGCTAGCAGTACAAACAAAAATTTATATACAAAAACACAGAGTTTAAAATCATTGAGGATTAAGCATTCCAATACTTGCTACCAAGTATTGAAACCTTCCAACATCAAAAGCTTTTGTAAGAAGATCTGCAAAGTTGTGACCAGAATTAATTTTAAGAACTTGAATCAACTTTTTCTCATTGCAGTCTCTAATAAAATGATGTCTAATTTCAATGTGTTTTGTTTTAGAATGTTGTACTGGGTTTTTAATTATGCAAATTGTACTACTATTATCAATATGTATGACAGTGTTCATGAAATTGTACCCATAGTCAAGAAGTTGGTTTTGAAGCCATAGGACTTGACCACAGCAACTTGCAGCAGCTACATATTCAGCTTCAGTTGTTGAAGTAGCCACAATTGTTTGCTTCTTACACTGCCATGAGATAAGTCTACACCCAAGGAATTGACATCCTCCAGTTGTTGACTTTCTGTCCAAGCTAGCACCAGCATAATCACTGTCTGAAAATGCTACTAAGTCAAAAGGTGATTCTCTAGAATACCATAGACCCAACCTAGGTTGACCTTTAAGATATCTAAAAATCCTCTTGACAGCTGTGAGGTGAGAAACCTTTGGAGTTACTTGAAATCTTGCACAAGCACAAACAGAGAACATGATATCAGGTCTTGATGATGTGAGATACATCAAGGAGCCTATCATAGATCTGTATGTGTGTACATCTACATTGTCTCCATCTAAATCCTTAAGAAGTGGCTTCTTAGAGTCCATTGGTGTGCTTGCCACTTTTGAATCAGCAAATTGAAATTTTCTAAGAATCTCTGCAACATACTTATCTTGACTAATAAATATGCCTTCACATGATTGCTTAACTTGCAGACCCAAAAAGAATGTAAGTTCCCTCGTGGAACTCATCTGAAACTTATGATGCATAAGCTTCTCAAACTCCAAACACATCTCCTTCCTTGTAGATCCAAAGATGATATCATCCACATACACCTGTACTAGCAAAAGATCATTCTTGTGCTTCTTGATGAATAGTGTCTGATCTATCTTGCCTATTTGAAATCCATTTTCTATTAAGTAAGAAGCCAGTGTTTCATACCAAGCCCTTGGTGCCTGATGAAGGCCATAAAGAGCCTTAGCTACCTTGTACATTTTTTCTGGATGATCTGGGTCAGTAAACCTTGGAGGTTGTGAGACATACACCTCTTCTTCAATGGTACCATATAAAAAAGCACTCTTGACATCCATTTGATAAACTGTGAAGCCCCATAAATGAAGCATAAGCCAAAAATAACCTAATGGCTTCAATCCTTGCTACTGGAGCAAAAACCTCTTCATAGTCTATCCCTTCTTCTTGTGTGTACCCTTGGGCTACTAATCTAGATTTATTCCTAATCACTATGCCCCTTTCATTCCTTTTATTTCTGAAAACCCATCTAGTGCCAATTACCCTTACATCATTGGGTAAATCAACTAGCACCCATACCTTCTAAATCTTGAACTGAAGAAGCTCTTCTTGCATAGCTTCAACCCAGATTGAATCATCTAGGGCTTTAAGAACATTCTTTGGTTCTGCTTGTGATAGAAAACATACAAACAAGCAAGAGTTTGAAAACTCATGCTGCTTTGAAGCATAAAGGGCATCAAGAAGCCCTTGTTGGTCTGAAGACATCAGTTGTTGCCTTGTCTTCACCCCTGATTGTACATCTCCAATCACATTGTCCAGGGAGTGGACTTTGTGAATCCTTGTGTGTGGTGTTGTAGGAACATGATAGTTAGGTGGAAGATTATTGAAATCCACCTCTTCTTCTGAGAATTCTGCTTCATTTGGTTCTGATGGGCCAGTAGTAGAAACATTTGGCCTAGCAGTAGAAAAATTAAGCCTAGCAGTAGAATGCTCTGTCTCAGCAGTACTATCATCAGTAGAAACATTCTCTTGTTCCTTTGTTCCATCTTCCTTGTTTTCATCTTCAATCCCTTATTTAGCTTTATCAGAAGAAGGTTCATCATTTATTGAAGGTGAAGCCACACTGGTACTTATTGGCATCCATACACACTCTTGATCTTTCTCTTTGTTTAACCCTGCCTCATTTGTTGTTTCATCTCCTTTTGAACCTGAAAATTCATTAGATTCAACAACAACAGGCATATAATTCATAGAATGGGTTAGTGTCTCAAGATCAAATAGCCAATTAGGACCTTGACCTGCTACATTGGATTTATTCTCTAAAAATTCCACATGCAGGTTCTCCTCTACTCTTCTAGTTCTTGAGTTGTATACTCTAAAAGCTTTGCTATTAAGAGAATATCCAACTAAGAATCCTTCATCTGCTTTACCATCAAACTTTCCAAGATGGTCTAAGGTATTCAGAATTGTCACATGACATCCAAAAGGTCTAAGAAATCCTATTGCAGGAGTTCTACCTCTAAAAAGCTCATATGATGTCTTATTGTGAGATTTGACAACCAAAACACTATTCTGAACATAGCAAGCAGTATTAACTGCTTCAGCCCAAAAAGTGATAGGCAACTTAGAGTCGGCTAACATGGTTCTAGCAGCTTCTATGAGTGTTCTATTTCTTCTTTCAGCTTCTCCATTTTGCTGAGGAGTTCTAGCTACACTAAATTCTCTCCTAATACCTTTTTCCTTGCAGAAGTCATCCATAACTCTATTCTTAAACTCTGTCCCATTATCACATCTAATGACTTTTACTCTTTTGCTTACTAGGTTTTCTATCTCTGTAATGAATGTTTTAAGAATGCTAGAAGTCTCATCCTTAGAACCTAAAAAGAAAACCCATGTAAATCTACTATAGTCATCAGTAACAACTAGACAATATCTTTTATGCATCATGCTACTAACATAAGTAGGTCCAAATAAGTCCATATGAAGCATAAACAATGATTGATCAATAGAGTTAAAAATTTTGGGCTTACAAGTGGCTTTGTGTTGTTTGCCTTTAAGACAAGCTATGCATGTTTGGTCATTTTCAAATCGTTTTTGAGGTAAACCTTTACCAAACAATTCTTAACAATCTTATTTATGGTTTTGAAGTTAATGTGACCAAGCCTCCTATGTCATTTCATTGATTCATCCAATGTGGCCTTTGATGAGTGTGTAAATACTCATCATTTCTTTCACATTTGAGCTACAGAAACAGTCAAAAATACTTTAAAAAGTCTTAAAATGAATAAAAATATCATCTGACTGTGTTTTTATAAGTTTCAGGGAAAAATAAACAATAAATGGCATAATTTGCATTTTAGTCCCTGAACTTTCAGAATTTGGCAAATCTAGTCCCTAGAATCTAAAAAAGTGAAATTTATCATTCAAGGTCCCTAAAATAATCTTAATTGTCAAATTTGGTCCTTGATTGATTCTTTGGGCAAATTACAGAAAAGGTCCCTCAACTTTTGAAAAATGTCAAAAATGGTCCCTGGGTTATTTAAAATGGAAAATAAATAATTATAACCCTTGTATTATTTATCTTGGCAAAATTGGTACCTTGTGATACTTTTGGAAAATTACAATTTCAGTCCCTAAAAATCCAAGAATTACAAGTTTGGTCCTTGTTCTTATTTCATAAACCAAACCGGATCCCAACTAAACCCTTATCCCAAAATTAAAATAATAACCCATCCCATTTACCCAACAAACCCAACCCAGTCCAAATCCTTATTACCCAAGCCCAAAACCCATACAAGCCCAACTCCTTTGTCTGAGTTAAACTTGGTCAAACCAAGTTTGACCCGTCTTTCCCACTCACCCAGCCATAGCTAATCACCACCTCCACCTCACACCCCAGCTGGCTCATCCACCTCACCCCCCTCCTCCAACACTCCACCTAACAAGCCAAAGCTAATTAATGCATCCCTCCCACTCCCCAATAGAAAAATCAGAGTTAATCTCCAAATTTCCACCTTTCCCGCCAAAAGTGCCAAATGGTCGAATGTGATGAATTCTTGGAAATCAATGGCTCAAATGAAGTGGGAAGTACTCAGAGATTTCGACAAGGTGGAAAAAGACTATAAAGAGCAGGGGAGAGAGTGTGTATTATATTATCTAGTGTAATTTAGTTTAATTAGTGTCGAATTATTAAAATTTAAGTTCTCTTTGTAATTTTAATCTTTCAAGTGTTGAATTTAGTTTGTTCCAGTGTAATATAAACCTTTTCTAATAATCAATTTCAAGTTTCAGTTGTTATCTCAGTTTATGCATTTTGCTAAATTTCAAAAATATCATGTATGTTGAATGTTATTGTTATTGTTATTTCTGGACTTCATAGGAACACATAAGCTCCCATATAGCTTATTGAAGCTATTAGTAATCATTAAAACAAGTTAGTAATAGAAAAATCAAAAATACAAAAATAGTCAACAAAAGTCAAAGACTCATGATCATGGAATTCATGGCTGGAGCAGGGTGAATACTGGATTGCCCTGGGTTAGTGGTTCTGTGGAGAACCTATAGGAGTGATAACTTGGTCTTTGTTCTTGGTTTTTAGCAGGAAAGCAATTGTAAGCATTTCTAAGTATTTTGGCATTTCACTGTGTTAGTGGTTCATAATCTTTGATCATTGCATTTCTGTGTTTATTAGTTGTTATTAAGTAGATTTATGCATTAAAATATCCTGCTTGTGTTTTGAAATCCATAGTTGCTTTAAATTCCATCTTGACAGTCAACTAGCATATTTGTGATTCCTAAGTTTCATGTTGTTATTGTTGTTTGTTTATGTTTCTTTAGTCTCACTTAATGATAATATGAAGCTCTGAATCAGTATTGTGGTCTGAATCTTTGTAATCCTTTGAAAATACCACAAATCTGAATTTTAAGGGGTGTTTGGATCTAGTTGATTGGCTGTGTTGTGGTTGTTATTTGTTGTTGCTTTTAGATCTCACAAGTTACTATAAGTAATATAAGATCAGAATAACCATATAAACAAGCCCTTGTTTAGTAAAAAGTCAAAATCACCACAAATCAATCACAACAGCTGCACTGTTGTGATTTTGGTTGTGAAAAGAATCCAAATCAGTTTAAAAGTTGTTAGTAGTGCTTGTTCTAATCATTTAGTAGCTTATTACATCCATTTCAATCAGTAGGAATCAATCAAAGTTCACAAAAGTCAATTTTCTTGTTTTGTCTGCACAAGTCAACTGCATCAGCAGAATCATGGTTTTGGTTGCTGATCTTGTGGCTAATCAGACCTCAATTGGAGTTGTAATGATGGGGCTTTTGTGATTTTTAGATAACCCACAAGCTAATCTAACTTTTGCCCCCCTAATCTTGGATCTCAGTTGCTTATTGCTTGGCTTAATTTGGCCTTGAAGTTGGGCTGTTTCCTGAGTTGTCTGAATCAAGTTCCATTGCAGCCTTGGATCAAATCTGATTAAGCTCTTGTGATAAATTGTAGTTTAAAGTTGTTTTAGGCTTATTTAAGTGTATTTAGCTTATCCTGATCAGTTGGTGAAATTTAGTGCTTATTTGCTTAATTTTGGCTTATTAGCTTATTACCCTTTAGCCCAAATCTGCTTATTTGGCCTTGTCAGCTTTTCATTTTATTTTTCCCAGATTCCTTATAATATTTTAGTATTATCTGTAATTTTTCATAATTTTTTGATCAGTTTTAATATTTTTAATCATTTTAAGTAGTTTTTAATAGTAATTTAATCATAATAAATAGAAAAATAATCAAAAAAATATAAAACCAATTTTCATAATTTTCTTTTGTCAGTTTTTAATCTAGGAAAAAATATAAAAATATTTTTAGGACTTAAAATCAAACGAATTAGAAATATAGTGATAGCTTCTATTTAATAGAATTTATTTTTTTATTTTTTAATTAAGTAATTTTCATTTTTTATAATTTTCTTATCTTTTTATTACCTTAAAGTATTTATATAAAAATTTTCAGATTTTTGTTTGATCTTTTAGTATTTATTAGAATTTTAATTAGTTTAAATAATAATTAAATAGTTTTTAATTAATAATAATTAATTAATAAGTTAAATAAATAATTTTCTTTTTCCAATAATTTTCTTTTATTATTAGGATTGTAAAAATATAAATTTCATATCCGTAGGTTGTTTATTTCTTAAAACTCACTTTTTATTTGGTACGTTTACGTTTATTTAAATTTAAACGTACGGTTTTAGGTTTTTATACGTTTTTAGTTAATTTGGTTTCCTGTTCTTGTTTATATAGCTTGGTTAAAGCTATTTTATTATCTCATTAGTGTAATCAAAATCATAATCCCGTTTCTGTTCATAAACACTTGATCACAATCCGTTTTCAAACACAATTTCGCATCTCGCTGGGACTTAAACGACCCGGGGATAAAACTATACTCCTTGGATTATTGTATTGTGCCATTTCTAGTTTGACTTCTGTTGACCAAATCCTTGGTCAATATTAGTTGACTGTTCAGTGCCAATCAAATTTTGGCGCCGCTGCCGGGGAGGTGTGCAGCGTGTTGTAAACGTTTTGCAGTATCGTGTCTTTGAACCCCAATCTGTGAATATTTTCTCTCTCTTGTATATTTATCATATATAAAGCAAAACGCTTGTGAAGTTAACTCATTTAACTGATCAAGCACCAAAAATATCGTATTCCCATTCCCCATAAAACCATATAAAAAACAAAAATATTTTCTTTTCTTTTCTATATATACTATCATCTAAAAAATAAAAACATCAAAAATATTTTCCATTTTCTGTGTTAAATAATAAACAATAAATAAAAATTAACCATCGAGAACCAAGACTGAGCACTACCTAACTGGGGGTGCGGCCATAATAAGTTCCCAAACCTAAGATAAAAACTTGCCTTTGTATCACTTGCGAATATCGGCTCACCTTTAATTGATAAACAAACTCTAACGGAGGTTCTAGGATAGTCTGACATTAAATTGTCGGACTGAAAGAAGCGGGTTTTTAAGGAGCGTAACTGCCCACCTTTGCTTCTCCGCCACTCTGTGCGTTTGTCAGTTAGAGAGCTACCGTACGCCTGTTGATTATTGGTTTAAGTTCACTTGTGTTTTTTCTCGATCTTGATTTTTAATAGAAAAATTTTGTTTAAATTAAAACCAAAAAGAATCTTCTTACCCCTTTTCTGAGTTTCCTCCACTATAAAGGATTCTCAGACTCGTCTTAGTGCATGCGCACTCGTTCTTCTAGGTCATCAAGCCCTCTCCGTGAGCTTGGAAAGATACCTCGAAGGCGTCGTAGACGTTCTGCCCCATCAGGCGTATCTGAGGAACGTACTGATCCTGTCGTCATGGCAGATTTGCCAATGAATGAGCTTCTCCAGGCACCCATCGAGGGTTATGGAGATGCCATTGTTGTTCCAGCTATTGTAGCTGAGAGTTTTGAGCTCAAAACCGGGTTACTGAATCTTGTAACCTCAAGCCAATTCTATGGTTTTGAGAGGGATGATCCTCATGCTCACATTCGATGGTTTAACAAAATTACATCTACCATCAAATATAAGAACATCCCTGCTAGCTCAATCAAACTTCTTCTATTCCCATTTTCTCTCGAGGGACAAGCCCGGATATGGCTTGAAAAACAACCCCCTCGTTCAATTGAGACATGGGAGGACTTAGTTACAAAGTTTGTAAACGAATTTTTTCCACCGTCAAGAACGACAAGTCTTAAAAATGAAATCATCAAATTTACACAAAGATTTGATGAATCGTTTAGTGACGCGTGGGATCGTTACAAAGAATTGCTTCGTAAATGTCCTCATCATGGTTTTACCGAGTTGATGCAAATCGACACTTTCTATAATGGAGTGAGCCAATCTGACCAAGATTCTCTCAATGCCTCCTCAGGAGGTAACTTTTTGAGCAGAACTGTCAAAGAAGCTTTAGCGATTATTGAAAATAAGTCTAAGGTCCGTACTGCACGAACAAAGCCATATCATTCTCAGGCTAGTGCCGGTCCTTCTACTTCATCTCCCGTGAGTACTTCTAGCACTGATGCTAAGATTGACAAACTCACGGATGCTATTCAAGCTTTGGTTCTCTCAAGCCAAAAGAAAGTCACTTTCACACAAACTCCTTCACATGCTGAAGTTAAGAAAGTGGAAGTCTGTGTTACTTGTGGTGGCCCTCACGCATACTACGACTGTACTGCCACCGATGGTAGTCCTTTTGAAGTTAATGCTATAGCCGGTTCTTCAAATCAAGGAGGTAATCAATACCGTCCTCAAATGGAACCATACCGAGCTAGTAGTTACCAAGGACCACCCGGGTTTAATCAAAACCAGAATTTGCAAAACCGGAACCAAAATCAACCTCGAATGAACCAAGGTTATCAAAACCAAGGGAATTTCAATTCTGGACAAAATCAAGGTTTCCAACACCAAGGAAACTTTAATGGGAACAATTCCAACCAGGGAAATCATTTTCAGGGAAATGGTAATCCAAATCAAGGGAATTTTCAGCATCAAGGTTATAATCAAAATAACCGAATGCAAAATTTCCCTAATCAACATCAAACCATTCCAGCCCAACATCCATCATCTGATGAGTTGTTGAGGCAGTTCATGAAAGCTCAAGAGGACACAAACAGGTTGTTGGTCAGCCAGATCTCTGAGATTAAAAAATCTTTAAATGATCAACCTTCGGGCTCAGGAAAACTTCCGAGCAACACGATCGCTAACCCGAAGGGCGATGCTAAGCGATCACAACCCGAAGTGGTGTTTCATATAAGGGACCCACTGTTTCCACTACCACTTCTTCTTCTTCCCCCAAGGTAGTGGGAAGTGAGCCTGAGGTGACTAAGGACCCGGTATTTCCTACTAATAACGGAGATACCAACAACGTCCAACCTCAATTTGTCCCGAAACCCAAGACTAAACCTCAAGTTGTCTTTGAACATCCTGAAACCCCGGTTAAAGACCCTAAATCCAAAACTTCTATTCCCTACCCATCACGTTTAAATGAGCAAAAGCTCCGCGAAAAAGCTAGTCAACAAATGGATAAATTCTTCCAAATTTTCCAAGAATTACACTTTGACATAAGCTTTGCGGACGCTATCATTCTGATGCCCAAGTTTGCATCCACAATCAAACACTTGTTGAGTAACAAGGAAAAACTGTTTGAAATGGCAAAGACTCCATTGAATGAGAACTGCTCAGCAGTTATCTTGAAAAAGCTTCCCGAGAAGCTTGGAGATCCTGGAAGGTTTCTACTACCTTGTGTCTTTCCAGGAATGGTTGAATGCTATGCCTTGGCCGATCTTGGTGCAAGCATCAACCTGATGCCTTACTCAGTATGGGAGAAACTTTCTCTTCCTGAACTCACTCCTACCTGCATGACTCTTGAGCTTGCAGATCGAACCACATCTCATCCGCGCGGCATTGCTGAGGATGTATTTGTGAAAGTAGGAAAGTTCCATTTTCCAGCTGACTTTGTGGTTGTGGATTTCGATGCTGATTCCAGGGTTCCTCTCATTCTTGGAAGAGGATTCCTGAGAACGGGCCGTGCTCTCATAGATGTATTTGAGCATGAAATCACATTACGTGTGGGTCATGAAGCTATTACCTTTAACCTCGATCAAACTTCGAGGTACTCCTCAAATTATGATTCTGAATCGGTTAATCGAATCGATGTCATTGATATTGTTTCAGAGGAGTACTCTCAAGAGTTTCTTGGTTATTCTGATAATTCTGTGAGTGGGGATACCACCACATCTTCTTTACCTGGCATTTCCGACTCTTCCCCTTCTCTCACTCCGTTTGAGGGAGGTGATTTCAATTTGGAAGAGATCGATGATTTTCTCAAGTGTGATTCATTCCTAGAGGGGATTGATGACGCTGAGATTGATCTGGAGGGAGATATTCTTCTTCTTGAGACATTGTTAAATCAGGACAATTCTCCTCCACTCCCTCCCGTTGAACTTCATAAAGAGGAAATCAGATCAGTTGAGAAAACTGATGAATTTCCTGAGGTCGAACTCAAAGACTTACCGCCTCATCTTGAGTACGCATTCTTGGAGGGTGATGATAAATTACCCGTCATTATTGCTAAAGACTTAAGTGATGAGGAAAAGACTGCTCTAATAAAGGTCTTGAAGTCACACAAGCAAGCAATTGCTTGGAAACTCTCCGACATAAAGGGTATTGACCCTGAATTTTGTACTCACAAAATATTAATGGAGGATGACTTCAAACCAGCAGTCCAACACCAGCGAAGGGTAAATCCCAAAATCCATGATGTAATCAAACAAGAGGTTCTCAAACTTCTTGATGCAGGATTGATTTATCCCATCTCTGATAGTCCTTGGGTTAGTCCCATTCACTGTGTTCCAAAAAAGGGTGGCATGACTGTTGTCACGAATGATGAAAATGAGTTGATTCCAACTCGATTGGTTACGGGGTGGCGTGTTTGCATTGACTATCGTAAGTTAAATGATGCCACCCGCAAAGACCATTTTCCTCTGCCTTTTATGGATCAGATGCTTGAGAGATTAGCAGGAAACGAGTACTATTGTTTCCTTGATGGTTTCTCGGGTTATTTTCAAATTCCCATTGATCCACAAGATCAAGACAAGACTACCTTCACATGCCCTTATGGAACCTTTGCTTATAAACGTATGCCTTTCGGCTTATGTAATGCTCCAGGCACATTCCAGAGGTGTATGATGGCTATATTTACCGACATGATCGGTAAAACAATGGAGGTCTTTATGGATGACTTTTCGGTCATTGGGGATTCGTTCCAAGCATGTCTCTCCAATTTAGAAAACATGTTGAAACGGTGTAAAGACACCAATCTTTGTCTAAATTGGGAGAAGAGTCATTTTATGGTCAGAGAGGGCATTGTCCTCGGCCATAAGATATCAAAGAACGGGATTGAGGTTGACAGAGCTAAAGTTGATGTCATTGGTAAATTACCTCATCCCACTACCGTCAAAGGTATTAGGAGTTTTTTGGGTCATGCCGGTTTCTATCGCAGATTCATACAAGATTTTTCTAAAATCGCCCGGCCTATGACTCATCTTCTTGAAAAAGATGCTCCTTTTATCTTCTCACCAGAGTGCATCAAAGCTTTTGAAATACTAAAGAAAAAGCTTACTGAGGCACCCATTCTAGTTGCCCCCGACTGGGATTTTCCCTTTGAACTCATGTGCGATGCAAGTGATTTTGCAATCGGTGCAGTCCTGGGGCAACGAAAAGCAAAACATTTTCAGCCTATCCACTACGCAAGTAAAACAATGACTGAAGCTCAAACCCATTACACCACTACAGAAAAAGAATTATTGGCTGTGGTGTATGCCTTTGAGAAGTTTCGGCCATATTTGATCTTGACAAAATGTGTAGTGTATACGGATCACTCGGCTCTCAAATATCTCTTTGCAAAACAAGATGCAAAGCCGAGATTGCTCCGTTGGGTTCTCCTCCTGCAAGAATTTGATATCATTATACGTGATAAAAAAGGAGCTGAGAACCTTGCTGCTGATCATCTATCCCGATTAGAGAACCCACACCAAGATGTTTTCGAGAAAAAGGAAATAAATGAAACATTTCCTCTCGAGACACTCAATGCGGTTACTTTTCGAGGAGATTCTACTACCCCATGGTTTGCCGACTTTGCAAATTACCATGCGGGTAACTTCATAGTGAAAGGGATGTCGACCCAACAGAAGAATAAATTCTTCAAGGATGTTAAACATTATTTCTGGGACGACCCCTACTTATTCAAAATCTGTGCGGATCAAGTCATCCGACGGTGTGTTTATGGTCAGGAAGCTATTGACATTCTCAAAGCTTGCCATGCTGGACCCACGGGGGGCCATCATAGTCCAAACTACACCGCCAAAAAGGTGTTTGATTCCGGCTTTTATTGGCCCACAATCTATAAGGATGCCCAAGAACTCATAAAAACTTGTGAAGCTTGTCAGCGTCACGGTAATATTTCACAACGGAATGAAATGCCACAAAATGCAATTCAAGTCTGTGAAATCTTTGATGTCTGGGGCATCGACTTTATGGGGCCATTTCCATCATCTCGAGGAAACAAATACATTCTCGTGGCTGTTGACTATTTGTCAAAATGGGTTGAAGCAAAAGCTTTACCCACTAATGATGCCCGAGTTGTTGTAAAATTCCTGAAAGCTCTTTTTGCCCGTTTTGGAACCCCACGTGCTATAATCAGTGATCGTGGTACGCATTTTTGTAATGACAAATTTGACAAAGTCATGCAAAAGTATGGTGTAACTCACCGTCTTTCCACTGCGTATCACCCACAAACAAGTGGGCAAGTTGAAGTTTCAAATCGGGGGATTAAAAGAATCTTGGAAAGGACTGTAGGAGAAAATCGTGCATCCTGGTCGGATAAATTGGATGATGCACTATGGGCCTTTCGTACAGCTTACAAAACACCCATCGGGTGTACGCCTTACAAGCTTGTGTACGGAAAGGCATGTCATCTACCGATCGAATTAGAGCACAAAGCCTACTGGGCCTTGAAACATGCAAACTTTGATCTTCAAACTGCGGGTGATCACCGAAAAGTTCAAATGAATGAATTAAATGAACTGCGTGATCAATCTTACGAAAACTCTTTGATTTATAAAGAAAAGACAAAGAAGATTCATGACTCTAAAATCAAGAACCGCGTTTTCAACGTTGGTGATGAGTCCTTCTTTTCAATTCCAGATTAAAGATTTTCTCGGGAAAACTCAAATCCCGTTGGTCTGGTCCATTCTCTGTTACAAAAGTTTATCCATATGGTACCGTTGAGTTATCTCAAAATGACGGACCAAATTTCAAAGTGAATGGTCATCGATTAAAACACTACTTTGGAGAGGACATACCATTTATGGTTGTCCCGGATCTTCAAACTTTCCCCATGAACCAATAAATGCGGGGATCGAGTCAAGCTAGTGACTCGGTGATCAAAAACATTAGCAAAACATGGGTTCTCACCTATGTCTCTGTTTTCTTTCTATTTTCTACTACCAAGTGTGGGGGAGATTGTCTCTTCCACTTACTTCCCCGTAGACTTTTAAATTGCTTTTTCTCCCGGGCTGTTCAGGAGCACTTTATTACAGTTAGCCGTTCACAAGCGGTTAGCTAGCGTGATAAACCTGACTGTTCGGGAGACATCAACTTAATTCGGGGTCGAGTCAGGCTAGTGACTCGGTGATAAAAAAACATTAGCCCGCACCATATGGGTTTTCACCCATATTTCTGACTTCTTTCTATTTTCTACCATCTAAGTGTGGGGGAGATGCCCCACAGGTTGTATATATGTAAGTATTTCAGTATGTTAAAAAAAAAAAAAAAAAAAAAAAAAAAAAAAAAAAAAAAAAAAAAAAAAAAAAAAAAAGAGGGAATTTGCATGCCTTAACGGCTTAAATGCAAATTAAATAAAAATAAAATAAATATGTATATAAAAATAATGGCTATTCAGTATTTCCCTTTTACGTTCTAAGTGTTGGTTTAACAGCCAGTTCTTTGAATATTGAGGGCAATATTCAGTTCTAAGTGTGGGGGGGAAATTCTAGCGAATTTTATCAAATGTATCATCTAGCACCCCCATTTTAGCCAAAATTTTAAAAAAAATTTTTTCTCACTTAGAACTCAGAAAATGGTAATCAGTCCACCATGTCTAACCCACATAAGGATTGGCTAATCCCGGAGCAAACGGCTCTGGGTAAAGATGTATCAAATCCGTTTATGGCTTGCAATTTGCCAAAAATTGTATGGTTCTCGACTCACCATATCTTTAATTAGTGAAGAGTTGGCTAGCCCGCAAGATTATGGCTTGTGGTAAAGGCTTTGGAATACCATAATTGGTAATCAGCTCACCAAAGATAATTGTTGTAATTTATCTAAGAGCTGGCTAGTCCAGAAGCAAACGGCTTCTGGTAAAGACAAATCAAATCCGTTTATAGCTTATGGTTTGCTTAAAATCATTTGGTTATCATTGTGCCAAAGTATCACATACTAAAACAATGGCTAGTCCAGAAGCAAACGGCTTCTGGTAAAGACAAACCAAAACCGTTGACAGCTGGTGATTTGCTCAAAATCACATGGTTATCAGTGTACCATAGTTCTTACTTGAACTAAAACATTTGGCTACTCCAGAGGTGATGGCTTCTGGTAAAGAGATACATCCATTAAAATCTTCATAAAAGATTGCTAGGGACTAGCAATAGTTTAGTGTGGGGGATTGATGAGTGTGTAAATACTCATCATTTCTTTCACATTTGAGCTACAGAAACAGTCAAAAATACTTTAAAAAGTCTTAAAATGAATAAAAATATCATCTGACTGTGTTTTTATAAGTTTCAGGGAAAAATAAACAATAAATGGCATAATTTGCATTTTAGTCCCTGAACTTTCAGAATTTGGCAAATCTAGTCCCTAGAATCTAAAAAAGTGAAATTTATCATTCAAGGTCCCTAAAATAATCTTAATTGTCAAATTTGGTCCTTGATTGATTCTTTGGGCAAATTACAGAAAAGGTCCCTCAACTTTTGAAAAATGTCAAAAATGGTCCCTGGGTTATTTAAAATGGAAAATAAATAATTATAACCCTTGTATTATTTATCTTGGCAAAATTGGTACCTTGTGATACTTTTGGAAAATTACAATTTCAGTCCCTAAAAATCCAAGAATTACAAGTTTGGTCCTTGTTCTTATTTCATAAACCAAACCGGATCCCAACTAAACCCTTATCCCAAAATTAAAATAATAACCCATCCCATTTACCCAACAAACCCAACCCAGTCCAAATCCTTATTACCCAAGCCCAAAACCCATACAAGCCCAACTCCTTTGTCTGAGTTAAACTTGGTCAAACCAAGTTTGACCCGTCTTTCCCACTCACCCAGCCATAGCTAATCACCACCTCCACCTCACACCCCAGCTGGCTCATCCACCTCACCCCCCTCCTCCAACACTCCACCTAACAAGCCAAAGCTAATTAATGCATCCCTCCCACTCCCCAATAGAAAAATCAGAGTTAATCTCCAAATTTCCACCTTTCCCGCCAAAAGTGCCAAATGGTCGAATGTGATGAATTCTTGGAAATCAATGGCTCAAATGAAGTGGGAAGTACTCAGAGATGTCGACAAGGTGGAAAAAGACTATAAAGAGCAGGGGAGAGAGTGTGTATTATCTTATCTAGTGTAATTTAGTTTAATTAGTGTCGAATTATTAAAATTTAAGTTCTCTTTGTAATTTTAATCTTTCAAGTGTTGAATTTAGTTTGTTCCAGTGTAATATAAACCTTTTCTAATAATCAATTTCAAGTTTCAGTTGTTATCTCAGTTTATGCATTTTGCTAAATTTCAAAAATATCATGTATGTTGAATGTTATTGTTATTGTTATTTCTGGACTTCATAGGAACACATAAGCTCCCATATAGCTTATTGAAGCTATTAGTAATCATTAAAACAAGTTAGTAATAGAAAAATCAAAAATACAAAAATAGTCAACAAAAGTCAAAGACTCATGATCATGGAATTCATGGCTGGAGCAGGGTGAATACTGGATTGCCCTGGGTTAGTGGTTCTGTGGAGAACCTATAGGAGTGATAACTTGGTCTTTGTTCTTGGTTTTTAGCAGGAAAGCAATTGTAAGCATTTCTAAGTATTTTGGCATTTCACTGTGTTAGTGGTTCATAATCTTTGATCATTGCATTTCTGTGTTTATTAGTTGTTATTAAGTAGATTTATGCATTAAAATATCCTGCTTGTGTTTTGAAATCCATAGTTGCTTTAAATTCCATCTTGACAGTCAACTAGCATATTTGTGATTCCTAAGTTTCATGTTGTTATTGTTGTTTGTTTATGTTTCTTTAGTCTCACTTAATGATAATATGAAGCTCTGAATCAGTATTGTGGTCTGAATCTTTGTAATCCTTTGAAAATACCACAAATCTGAATTTTAAGGGGTGTTTGGATCTAGTTGATTGGCTGTGTTGTGGTTGTTATTTGTTGTTGCTTTTAGATCTCACAAGTTACTATAAGTAATATAAGATCAGAATAACCATATAAACAAGCCCTTGTTTAGTAAAAAGTCAAAATCACCACAAATCAATCACAACAGCTGCACTGTTGTGATTTTGGTTGTGAAAAGAATCCAAATCAGTTTAAAAGTTGTTAGTAGTGCTTGTTCTAATCATTTAGTAGCTTATTACATCCATTTCAATCAGTAGGAATCAATCAAAGTTCACAAAAGTCAATTTTCTTGTTTTGTCTGCACAAGTCAACTGCATCAGCAGAATCATGGTTTTGGTTGCTGATCTTGTGGCTAATCAGACCTCAATTGGAGTTGTAATGATGGGGCTTTTGTGATTTTTAGATAACCCACAAGCTAATCTAACTTTTGCCCCCCTAATCTTGGATCTCAGTTGCTTATTGCTTGGCTTAATTTGGCCTTGAAGTTGGGCTGTTTCCTGAGTTGTCTGAATCAAGTTCCATTGCAGCCTTGGATCAAATCTGATTAAGCTCTTGTGATAAATTGTAGTTTAAAGTTGTTTTAGGCTTATTTAAGTGTATTTAGCTTATCCTGATCAGTTGGTGAAATTTAGTGCTTATTTGCTTAATTTTGGCTTATTAGCTTATTACCCTTTAGCCCAAATCTGCTTATTTGGCCTTGTCAGCTTTTCATTTTATTTTTCCCAGATTCCTTATAATATTTTAGTATTATCTGTAATTTTTCATAATTTTTTGATCAGTTTTAATATTTTTAATCATTTTAAGTAGTTTTTAATAGTAATTTAATCATAATAAATAGAAAAATAATCAAAAAAATATAAAACCAATTTTCATAATTTTCTTTTGTCAGTTTTAATCTAGGAAAAATATAAAAATATTTTTAGGACTTAAAATCAAACGAATTAGAAATATAGTGATAGCTTCTATTTAATAGAATTTATTTTTTTATTTTTTAATTAAGTAATTTTCATTTTTTATAATTTTCTTATCTTTTTATTACCTTAAAGTATTTATATAAAAATTTTCAG
Source organism: Artemisia tridentata subsp. tridentata (assembly GCA_021014915.2). Lineage (NCBI taxonomy): Eukaryota > Viridiplantae > Streptophyta > Magnoliopsida > Asterales > Asteraceae > Artemisia > Artemisia tridentata. Next base: position 108,111,779 of record CP139508.1, read on the forward strand.
ATTTTTGTTTGATCTTTTAGTATTTATTAGAATTTTAATTAGTTTAAATAATAATTAAATAGTTTTTAATTAATAATAATTAATTAATAAGTTAAATAAATAATTTTCTTTTTCCAATAATTTTCTTTTATTATTAGGATTGTAAAAATAAAATTTCATATCCGTAGGTTGTTTATTTCTTAAAACTCACTTTTTATTTGGTACGTTTACGTTTATTTAAATTTAAACGTACGGTTTTAGGTTTTTATACGTTTTTAGTTAATTTGGTTTCCTGTTCTTGTTTATATAGCTTGGTTAAAGCTATTTTATTATCTCATTAGTGTAATCAAAATCATAATCCCGTTTCTGTTCATAAACACTTGATCACAATCCGTTTTCAAACACAATTTCGCATCTCGCTGGGACTTAAACGACCCGGGGATAAAACTATACTCCTTGGATTATTGTATTGTGCCATTTCTAGTTTGACTTCTGTTGACCAAATCCTTGGTCAATATTAGTTGACTGTTCAGTGCCAATCAGCCTTTTCAACAAGACAAGTTAGAGCCTTTTTAGGAACAATGTTCTTCATATCAACACTGTACATGTTGCCCTTTCTTGGAATTATAAGAAGAACTTGACTTTCATCAGGCATCTTAAAATCAGAAGAAAGTACAAGACATTCAGTGTCAGTAAAAAGAACTTTGTTCTTTTTGTCACACATTTGTGAGACACTAAAAGGATTATACTTAAGCTCTTGTACATAGTACACATCTTCAAAATCCAAATTTCCAGTTTTAATTGTACCTTTACCGGAAATTTTGCCACCAATACCTCCTCCAAAGCTAACATATCCTCCATTTATTGATTGAAAATCTGAGAGATAAGACATGTTGCCAGTCATGTGCCTTGAACATCCACTATCTGTGTATCCTTGATCCTCTTGTTTATCAGTTGAATGTTCCTGCACAAAAATGAGGAATATTAGTTTCCTTTGGGGACCCAAGCCATTACTGACTTGGATCTGCCTCGTGCATCAATGTAATTTAATCTCTTAAGAATGGTTGATGCACCATTGGGTTTAGTTTGTCTCCACACCCAACATGCTGAGGCCTTAACAACATTTGCCCTGTTTTCCCTAGCAGCAGTATGAACTACATGCTTAGCAGTAGAAACTGCTAGCTTTGCAGTTGTTCCCTTTGGTTTCCAAACTTGTTTTTGGACCACTGCTTTTGTTTGAATGGGCCTTTTAATAGTTATTGATGCATGATTGTAATTTGTTTTTGCACCTTTAACTGTTTGTTTTGGGTAAACAGTCATAAATGGTTTAGCAGTAGGAACTGCTTGCCTAGCAGTAGGAACTGCTTTTAAAACTGCTCTGGGTTTTGTTCTATTAGAATTAGAGTGAAAGTGAAATTGAGGAGTATGCCTTTTTAAGTTCACTCTATTGTTTGTATACCCAGATACCCATTGGTTACAGAAAGCAACAAGATGATCAAAACTACCACAAGTGTAACAAGCTTTGTTATAAAAGGCAAAGTCATCACCTAGTTGGTGAGACTTGAGGTCATTCCAATTTCTTTGGTTTCCTCTAGGCTTGTTAGTGGTTCTATATTGTTCACAATATTTAACTGGTTGCCTAACATGTTTAATATTGATTTTAGGCCTATCTGTATTAAGTTTGACTATCTTAGGAACACTTGTTCCTGCTTTCTTAACTACTTCAGGTTTAGACATAACCTGTTCTTCTTCATCACTATCAGATATCCAGTCCTCAATGATTGGACCATCTGATTTTCTATTGGAGGACACCTTGTCCTCAGGAAGTGAAGTATTATTTATACTTTCACTTACTTTCTCTACCTTAGGACTCTCAGTAGACTTAGAACCATATTTCATTATTGGGTCTTGAAATTCAGCTAATCCTGTGTGGGCTAGGTCAATACCTGGAGGTGAAGGAACACCTCTGTATGGTGGAGGAACAGAATTGTAACCTATACCAGATTTAGCTTTATTAACAACTTGAGCTTCCCAAATCTTATTGATTCCATCTGAGGCATAAGCTAGTGTATCTACTGTTATCTTAACATTTTCATTTGCCTTTTTGTGCTTTGCACATGATTCATTTAGCACAACAATGCACTCATCTTTGAATTCTATGTTTCTTTTTAGTGCAGCCATGTCATCACTAAACTTAGATTCATTTCCTTGAAAATGTAAGATTTGTTTTTCAAGAACAGCTAGGCCTCTTTTATGATTAGATAAATTGGCCATTGTTTTATATAGCTCTTCTAGTTGATCATCAGATTCCTTTTTAAGTTTTTCATAAGCTTTAAGAGCAGAGCAAGATTCAGTACACTTAATTATAGAATTTACCTCTGAATCAGAAAAGGCCATCAGTGCAGTCTCAGTTGCCACCATTGCAGCTTCTTTTGGTGCTTCCTCTTCATCAGCCATGAAGCTCCAATCATAGCTAACACCATCAATGGCTAGCTTAGCCTTTGGCTCTTCCACAGTGACTTCCTTCTTCTTATCTAGCTTGTACCATGTGCTCCTATTTTCTTGCCTTCTTGGCTTTCTGCACTCTTTTGCAAAGTGTCCCACCTTGTGACAATTGAAACACTCTACTTTCTTTTTATCAAATCCAGCAGTTTCATTACCATTAATGGTAATCTGCTTTCCTGTTCTTTGCCAAAATTTTTTAGCCCTTATGCTCAACAAAAAACCTGCCATTTGATATCCATTTCTTCTAAATCATCATCATCCACCTGTTCAAGGTCTTCATGATTTAGAGGAGAGCCACTAGTTTGACTAGACATGAATACATAGAATGTTGGATCTCCAAGTCCAGCAACATTCTTTTGTGTAGTATCAGTAGAAACACTATAACTAGCAGTAGAAACATCTTCATCTTCATCTACCTCTTCAGACTTACTAATGTTGGGAGATGACATAAATGCCATATTCCCAGAACTAGTACTATAGATTCCAGACTTCTTTAGACTTTGTTCAACAATTTTGAAGTTGTTGTACAAATCATTGAGTTTCATGGTTTCAATGTCTGGCTTATTCATCCAGACAACCACATGAGTATGGAATTCATCAGGTAGACTTCTTAAGAACTTCATGTTGAGATCTTCCTTGGCTATCTCAACTCCCAACATAGCTAACTGACTGACAAGCTTGTGTAATCTTGAGAACAGCTTATCAAGAGATTCATTGCTATTTGAACTAAAGTTTTCAAATTGTTGTTTCAGCAATGCCTTCTGTGTTTTCTTGGTAGTTTCATTACCACCAAACCATGCACAAATCTCTTCAAAAAGAGTTTTTGCATCAGGATACTTGCTAAAAGAAAGCATCTGTTCACCAGGAATGGTCATAAGCAACAAATTTCTTGCCTTTTGATCATTTCTCTTCTGTATCCTTTCTTCATTGGTATTTGGTCCAGAATTTAATTTTCTAATTGTTTTGCCTTCAAGAATGACATCTGAATAACCTAGTGTAAAAGAATCACCATATAGAATGATATCCCAAAGAGCATAATCTTGAACCATAAAGTATTGCTCAATCCTTAACCTCCATAACTCAAACTCATTCTGTTTGATCATGGGCAACTTTGCAGCAATATTAGTAGCCTGAGTATTCTCCACGTCCATTTCTTCTTCTTCTTCTTCTAAATCAAATATATCAGCCTTGCTCTGATACCAATTGAGAGGGATTCGATACACCTAATAGGATGTTAGTCCTTTGTAACTTTGTGTATGTGATACTTTGAGTTAATATGGTTAAGTATGCGGAATCTACTTAACCACACTTAGAAGGTTATTTGGTTATTGGAAATGGAAAGTAATGCTTTAGTAACGAACAATGAACACACAATGTTAACACCAAACGATTCAATATTATTAAGATAATAATACGAGTGATCTTCACTATCACTAGGGTTACAAACCTTGAATCTATATGTTTCTATAACTTATGATTTCTATGATAAGTTATGTTCTTTTGTTCTTGAGAGATATGTATTTTAAGTTCATGCATCAAGTACTTATCTCTAAGCTAAGATCTTCCTTTTATAGTCCAAAGAAGATCTTTACAATAATGTCAAGTCTTGTCGAACTACTTGCTTTGCTTGAGTGTGTCAGTCCTTAAGATACAACTTGTATCTGTGTACACAACTTGTTGACTGAATATCTATCAAAGATATTATCTACCGTATATCTTTGACTTTTATACACATAATATCTTTGTATACTTATCCTTCTAGCAGTAGAATACGCGACACTTATCTCTTCAACAACAGTATCTGTTGCACTAGCAGTAGAATCCTTGCGGCAGCAGAATCTCTAACACTAGCAGTAGAATGAAATACACTAGCAGTAAAATGATACTTAGTATATTTCTTTTAGCGGAACTGACCTTGTAAACATTTAATTCCCAATACTAATCTTCAGAACATTTAATTCCCAACACACGTTTTTACACACGTTTTTATACACGTTTTTGTATACGTTTTTATGCATGTCATTATATACGTTTTTTATACACAGATTTGTATACATTTTTATGCATGTCTTTATAGACGTTCTTATACACATTTTTATATAGTTTTGTATACACGTCTTTATACATGTTTTTATACACGTTTTTATATATGGTTTTCTATGTTGTTTTTATACACGTCCTTATACACGTTTTTATATAAAGACGTGTATAAAACCATGTATAAAGACGTTTATAAAACCATGTATAAAAATGTGTGTAAAACCGCGTATAAAATCATGTATAAAACCGCGTATAAAACCATGTATAAGACGTGTATAAAAACATGTATAAAAATATGTATAAAAACGTGTGTACAATCGCGTATAAAACCATGTATAAAAACATTTTTATACACGTGTTTAAAGACATGTATAAAAACGGATATAAAAACGTGTGTAAAACCGTGTATAAAAACGTGTGTAAAACCGCGTATAAAATCATGTGTGGAAAACTAGAAGGGGGTTGAATAGTTTTTACCGTTTCTTTTGTTTAATTTGTTAGTTCAAAGGAAACAATCACAAATTAAGTTATCACACAATATAAACTAAAGATAAAGAGATGAAAGATCAAACCACATAACACAAGTGTTTATAGTGGTTCGGTTTGCAAGAGATCCTTATCCTTGCCCTACTCCACTTCCTCGAGTTGCTTACTCGAGAGATATCTTTCACTAAGAAACAAACTCCCTTCAAGGTGGAGAAAACATTTACACGTCGCTTACTTCCTTTTCCAGTACTAAGCTAAACACCGGGTTCTTTCACAAGGTAGAACCAACCTGACGTCGCCTAATTACTTTACCGACACTAAGCTAGATGTCGAGTTCTTTACACGGGTACAACCACTCCCTACTCTCTTTGTGCTTTGAGGACTAAAGCACTAACCACACTTACTAATCTAACTGATACAAATGATAAGACACACTTAAAGTGTTTACACAGAACCTATACTACAACTTCCAAACAGTCTGCTTGTTTGAAGCTTGTTAACTTGATCTTCTTTGCTACAAAAGAAACATCAATGATATATATATATAACTACTGTGGTTAGTAACTAAAGTGAATGTATGTGTTTTTCTTTTCTAAGTGGATGATTAGATCAAATGCCAAGCCTGCTATTTATAGGCAAACAAGGCAAGGCTCCTACGGATCCGGCGGATCCCTCAGAAGGGATCCGTCTTTGTAAGGACTTGGATCCGCGGTATGACAGCTAATGTTGCACATGAGATCTCCTCAAATCTTTCCATATCCTTGTGTTGTCAAATCAATATCTTCCAATGTCAACTATATAACTTGAGTATCTAATCAAGATATCACACAATCTTACCAAGATTGTATTTGTGATGTATACCATGATGTCACTTTGTAACTTTAAAATTAAAGTTTCCATTAAAGGAAATACACATGTATATGTAATATAATGTTAGTGATCATGTTAAATGAAAGATGTGTTTTGAAAAAGACTTTAACTAGTATTTATAATTTGCTTAAGGAATATACTTTGTGTTTGTCATGAACAAAACATAAGCAAAGATCGTAAAATATAAATAACGTTTTTAGTACGATATTTGTATTAACAATCTCCCCCTTTTTGTTGATGACAAAACATAAATTATATTTTTAAGCAAACAAGTAAATATAGTTTAAGTCCTTTTAAAAATATAGATTAAGTTTTGAGTTATTCAAATTTTGATTACTATTATGAAATAACTTAGTATGAACTAATTATGCAAACTTAATCCTTTTTCCTTTTTCCCCCTTTTTGTCGAAACAAAAAGAAGAGGTGCGTAGCGGAATGCGATTTTGAGAACTTTAATAGCTCCCCCTTGTTTTATACTCCCCCTAAATGGAGTAACAAGTAAATGATGCATAAACCTACAAGACAAATGGTTAGAATATGAAAGATTTATGAAATGCTCCCCCTCGATGTATACTCCTCACTTCTCGAGTACCAACGTATACTTTGAAGGGTATGATATGCTGCAAATGAAGTGTTAGTAATGAATGACTTCAATGAAGAAGTAGAATGCTTGTGAAGTAATCTTCCAAACAAGCCTTTTAATATATTTTGACTTTTAAAAGTTAAAACTAAGTGTCTGATCATTATTTTTACCTAAAGCAATCATAATCAAGGTATACTATAGGTTAGATAATGATGTTAGTTCATAATGATAATGATAATATGCAATATGTTAATCACTCATAAGCATAAAACATCACATTCATAGATATTGAAAATTTTGTGACAAAAGTCACAATGATGAAATGATGTTACAAGTACAATAAAAAGACATCCTAGAGAGAAAATAAAAAATCCTAAAGCGACAATTTAAAAGGTCCTATATGACGTTTAGATGCTCAAGAATGTGTTGAGAATGATGGTTCTGTTAGTACTGACAATGACTTGCTTGATATAAATCAAGAATGAAGATGATGAGATCATATGATGGCGTTCTAGACACTTGAAGATGTTCTAGATAATGAAGTGTGAGATGAAAATTCTAGACTCGTTGGTTATGAGAAGGTTGTTTGGTTTCTGAATGGTAAGAAACTGACCAAGTACCCACGGATTGGGCGGAACCAAAGTTTTGGTTCCGTCCTTATTATCTTTGGGTTCCGTGTGACCAAAATTGATTTGGTCAATTTTTGTCGTTTTGATCTAATGAAGGTTCAAGCTAAGGTTTATTTACTTACAACTATTGATTTTGTTTTACTAATCCTAATCAAGGTTTAAGGAGACTTAAAACATTTTTAAGAGGTTTGTTAAACACATGATTGTGTTTTCATGAGGTTTTGGTGCAGAACTATAATGTTGAGCTAATAAGGTGTTATGATGATAGTATTGACTAATCTTAAAAGTTGTTCATCTTGTATGCCTAAATCAATTTTTGTGTCAAAACAAGATATCATTAATTATTTTAAAGCAGAATCATACATTGAAAATAAGATTACACATGAAGGTTCCTAGAGACGATAAAATCTTAAGAGTAATTATTGCAATGATACTACAAACTTCTATTTTGCTTGTTTTGATGATGACATGATAGAGGCAAGCCATTTAGTTTCTAAATTACTAGTGTCGTAGAGGTTAGAGACAATATTGTTGTCATCTTGAGTGTTTGTTTTATTGATCCACATTGATTCATCCAAGTGTTGAAGAGTGGTAATTATGTCATGTGATGGGTCTATTATTAAGCTTGAAGATGGGGATGAGATTCTTTCTTTAGGTGGTGATGATTGTGGTGAGGGGTCAATTGTTGTGGAAACACTTGGTGAAGTGACAATTGGTGTGGTAATTGTTGTGTTGATAATTGATGTGATATGGTATTGAGGTTCATGAATCTTCGGATGGAGAGAATGGAATAGCATGGGTTCTAAGTTTTCAAGACTTATTTGTGAAGAATTGGTTGATGTAAGTGGAGGATCTTCTAATTCTACAAGATGTGGTTGTGGAGATGTTGGTGGTGTCCTAAATAGTTCCATGGGTTGGAGTTTTGGTGAGGATGCAGACTTCTCAGTTTGTGGTGGAGCGGGAGCGAGTGGTGGTGTGGTTGCTACAGGAGTAATGGTAGGAGGTGATGTTGTTGTATTGGATGAGTTTGTAGTGGGTGAATTTGAAGAAGAGTATATGTTGACTATGGGAGTCATAATAGGAGTTGTTGTGGTGTTTGTGGATCTAACAGGAAAGGTTACATTACGAAGTGGGTTTGCATACCAATAAGGTCTGACACTAATTCTAGCCGTTCGTCTGTATGGTCTAGACATGTAAACTTTCTGGAGATGATATGTGAATTTTGTGGAGGTTTAGTGTGCTATGATCATCTCTAAGGTTCTAATTTATACTTCCTAATTGTATGAAAATTTGTGTTTGGATTAAATGAGTGTGAATATCTATGACTTGAAACAGGATAAAGTTGTTTGTCCTATTGACAAAGTCAAACCATAGAAATGAAGTTGACATAAGAGTGTGTAGAGAAATGACTCAAAAGGATTAAATTTGATTGATTAATAGGAGTAAGTTCAGTCTGTGTGTGATGGGATAGAACAGATAAATCAATATTTTGCAAGAAAATATTCTTTGAATTTCATAATGGTTTCTAATGGTCTGGAACAGAGATTTGTGCAGGTCATATCAAGGAAGTCAATCCATTGAGCTTGGGTTGAGTGATGTGTTGTGGATTTGCAGTAAATACAAGGAGATATTGGAAAATCTTATGATTTGATATTTCCACGGATTTGACGGATCCTTAAAAAGGGTTCCTTATTTGTATTGGTTTGGTAACTCACACCTAAAGTTCAAAAATTTCAATTTTGGTGGGAAATTTTGTTCCTAAGTTTCTAAGAATTCCTATATGATTCTAAGATGAATTATGATCAGTGAATGAATCCTAAATGATACTAAACACTAAGATTTAAGAATCGAGATGAGTCGAAAAAGTTTTAGACTTACTGAGAAAGCTGCGGATCCAAGTAGTATCAAGTGCGGAACCAAAGTGAGGGGTCCGCCAAATCCGCAGGTTGGAGGATGGCGGAACCAACGATAAGCCTTGGCGGATCCAACTTTAAGGATCCGTCGGATCCGTACCCTAATTTTCTAAAACTAAACAGAAGACTTGTCATATTATGCGTTATTCGACGAAAACCTGAAAATTCATCTAGACCTTACTTAACATCTAATATGTATAGCAAAACAACTAAGTGTGATAATTTTAACGCACGATTGATCATAGGTTAATCCGTTCTTAGAAACTTACCGTAGTAGGAGTTAAGCCAAACATAGGTTTATACTTGGTAAATTGATAACCCCGAGTGTTATCAATCTGCAATAATCAGTTAGTTCTCATACACAAAATAAAACACAATCAAGTATGAAAATAGACCTTATCATTAAACTTCATCATGAACGATGTTTAAGCCAAACAGTGGCATAAGTTTGGAAAATTTATAACCATGTGCATTATCATCAGTTAAAGTTGAACTAGAACACATAAGCATAAAGTACTAAAGACATGTCTTAACAAACATAGAAATATGATCATATAGGATCTAAAGAACAACTGTTCCAAACGTTCATTTATTCTCGCTTTTCTTTTAATACTTTGAGTATTTTCTTTTGATCTTTTCGGAGTTTCATCATCCATCGTCCTGCACACTTTAGAACTCCCTTTGTTTGTCGGCTTTCCGCAGATTCATTATTGAGAGATGGAAGTTGACTCAAGTAATCTAATAGCGGGAGCTTTGAGTTAGGTAATCCATCTTCGTCACTAGCTGATGAAGATGATGAAGATGAAGATGAGAGACAAGCTCGTTTCCCTTTTCCTACTTTCACTCTATGGTCACTAAGAGGGACAAAGGTGTGTTTGATTTCGGGGTAATCTGGGACAAAACCAACAGAATTTGGAAGGATAGGAGTGGAAGCTTTGAACAAACGAGTGAGTAGCATTCCATATGGCAATGTGGTTTTTCCTAGGACACGTATATCAACCATCCTTTTGGCGATATAGTAAGCAAGATTGAATCTTTGATGAGTTGAAATACAATAGAGCATATAGCACAGTCCAGCATTCACGTGATCTTTGTTACCAATAGTACTAATGACATTAGATCTTAGAATTTCTTCGAGTCTCTTGAACTCAGGTTTGAGTTCATTAAGTTCCATGGCAAATGGATCTCGATTGACATCTTTACCCCGAAGTTTCTTAATTGGATTGGTTCTAGTGTTAAAAAGATGATCTCGGATAATTTCTTTAGGAGTTAGAGGAGTGCCATATGGATGTTCCCGTCCTAGATTTGAATTTAGAATGGTTAAGGACCATTTGTCAGAGTAGAAACATGTTCTTTCACTTGGGATGTGTAACACTTTCCCAAAATGGTCTAAAGGAAAATTGTAGGAGTTTTGGTTTACATTGAAGTTGATGCTAAATGATCCATTGTCATCAGAAATAAGTTTTACTGAGGCATAAAATTCGAGAATGAATCGAGGAATGATAGGTTCATCTATGTCGAGAAGTGAATCAAATTGAATGGTGGCCATTTGTTCACGAATGTTTGTTTCTTCTAAAAATGAAGAGTCTATGGTTCTACCCTCATGAACATACCGACTTTCTAAAGCTTTGAAAAGTTGGACTTGCGCTTCTGTGAGTCCTTTTGTTTGATGATGTTTGGGTAGGTACTTCTTTATTTTCTTGTGATCGTAATTAGTGGCAGGAGGCATGATTTTCCTAGTCATAAACAATTTTATAGATTGAGTTACACTAATCTAAAATACATGAAATGTGGATAAATATAGAGATGTGGTTATCTTTGACCTATTTGAAAATATACGTTTTGTGACAAAACACTTTATACCCCAAACATTCCTGTTTGACGTTTTCTTTGATTTTGTATTAGCAATGTTTTAAATTCATTTTATCTAATTATGAAAAGATTTCTTATGGGGTTTTTGAAAGAAAATTTATTCTAATTTTTTTTTAAATATTAGAATAGTGGTTTCTTTGGTTTTATTGAATTTTGTTAAAGTGTTTAACAAAATGGAATTCCTATTAATTTTTGACAAAAGAATTATCTGTAGTGTCTAATTAAGAATAGTAATCTGAAATGTATTATTGAAATTGCATGAACCCTAATTTTGAATTGAAATGAATTAGTGAACTTACAGTGAGTGATCAAGCACGAATTGATATGAGATGAAGGATCTAATTTTTGAGTTAGGGATGATGAGAGTCGATTATGAGTTGATATTGAGGGTTTAATTAAGTGTGTAGTGCAGTAAGGAGTGTTTGGTAATTCATAGTTAGATTTGACAACTCACGGATTCGGCGGATCCTTCAAAAGGGTTCCGCCCTTGTTGTCAATTGGATCCGCAGGATCAGAACAAGGTTGTGGTATTTTTATTTTTGGTTAAATTAAGATTTGGACGAATGTTCTGATTATTTCTAAATATTAGTATGTTTTATAAGGAACGGAGATTTCTTTCTTGAGATGTTTGTAAGAGGATTTACCACTGTAATCCTTTTTGAGAGACTTTCTCAGCATATTGTATTCACTGTTTAAATTGGGAATAAAGATAAAACAGTCGAGCTAAGTAATTGTTGAGATGAATGATTGCAAGGTTGACGAAACAGGAGAAGATTGGCAATAGAGACTAAAGACATAAACTACGGGTATTTTCTCCACACTTCTCCTTAACCACTTAAGTATCAAGGAACGTTAGTTTCTTAGTGACTTGTGGTACAATGTCTCACATTGGTACACAACATGTTTAGAGCTCTACCTAATTGTTATGATTTCATTATTTATGATCTAAGAATGATTTTTATCCTAAATTTTCATGATTGAGTGAAAACATTTTTTATTCCTAGTTGTTTGGCACTTGAAGTTTTACTTATCATGCATGATTTTTGGTCATAGCATATCTTGATAAGGAGATGAGGTTCTACTAAGTTCGTTTGTGTTTCCATAACTTTAAGACATTTAGCTAAAGCTAGTGTGTACGAAAATAGGAGAATATGTTTTTCCTATATGTTCAAATTTTAATTAGATAGCTTTGATTTATGCTCTTATTTATCAATCTTACTTAGATTCTAGAGAAAAACTAAATTATTTAAATCTCAATGTTTTCTAATGGATGGGATTATTACAAACAATATTGTTTAGACCTATGTATTTATCATTATGAGTTATGGAGAGATAAACCTTTATAATCTGGTGAGATTATCCTAAAATTAATTTTCTTCCAAGTACTTTTTAAGGTTATGAATAATTAAGTTAGAACTTACTTAGGAACATTCATGAATCACAAATGTGTTGGTTAAATCTTATCTTGGTTAGAGTTCTTGCAAGTTCTAAGAACTTTTCCATGTATGGGTATTACCTAAGTGTTGAGATATAACATAAGAATATGAGACAACATTTGTCTTGAGGTGTTATATCCGGTTTTAGCAAAGGTTTTAAAAACCTTTTCCTAGTAATCATCCTATCTTATACACATAGAATCTCTATTATTACATATGTAGTAATAATTAATCATACCACAAAGAAATAGTTATGAAATCATGAATTATCTATGAGAATAATCATTATGAGTAGGGTTATGAGAGTTCATACCTTTTTGATGATTAATACCAAAAGTGCTATTGATTGGGATGAGCACTTTAGTGATTAGAGAAGATACCTTTGTATTCATCAATGTATCTTGGGATTAAGTAAGATCATAAAGACCAAATCCTTTTAAGCATACCTAAAGAAAACTTGAGTGTTTGGTCCCCAATATCTCATGGGTCCTTATTGGGTTAAACAACATATTACCATGGTTCACTAATATCTCCGAGATAGTCAAATGGTATTTGTCTACTAAGCTCATTTCCTATGTATGAACATGATTTTACTGTTGTTTTAACTACATCCCTGTCTTTGATCGTTTTTGAATTAGTCTTACTTGAATATTGATTTTTCAATTTTTCTACTGTACTCACGGATCCTTTGTTTATACTACGCGGATCCAAATTTTTGGATCCGTGGGATCCACGGGTTACCAACTCAGTTGGTGTGATTTGATTTTCATTTATCGTTTGACTTTCAAAATCACTTAAATGACCATTTTCCATAAAATCAGGCTTGAAGCTACCATGAGATGATTTAAGAATTCTCATAGTGTCATCTGCACAGTTTATGTGTTTATTGAATCTTTGAAACTTGAGATTTTGTTTTATGTATTTGCTTAGTGTGAGTTTATGTGACTCTAATTCAAGTTTTATTTCTTGACATGATGCACAACATTCAGTTTCCATATTTTCTTCCAAGCTTTTAACTTTTTCTTTCAACTTATGTATTTTATTCATCAAGTATTCTTCTTTGGTTTTCAAGATCTTATTTTTACTTATGACGTTTATAATGAGCTTACTTAATCTATTGTGTTCTATATCTAATGTGTCGTATTCATTAAATATATATGAAGAGTCAGAGGATACCTTTTCTGTTTTGTTAGCCATACTATCCACTTTGTTGTCTTTTAGCACATCTTCACTGTTGAAACTAGATCTGGCTATAGTGCTAGAAGCTATCAACTCCTTTTTGCCTTTAGGTATCTCCGAATCTTTTTCCATTATTGCTAGATGAGCTTTGAGGTATCCTATGAGCTCGTCCAATGTCATCCTTGAATGATCCTTAGAATCTTCAATATTTGTTGCTTTAACTTTCCATTTTGGGTCAAGATCTTTCCTGTCAAAATACTTACTAGAAATGGATTCATCAAGAGCTTTAGGTGAAATATTGTGTCTAGCTAGATCTGAGTCTTTTGACATTTCAAAAATGGTTTTTCCGAACTATAAAAACTGTTTTTGAGGGCTGGTGATCTTTGCAAGGATTTCCCTTCTTTAAAGTTTTCAAAATCGATTTGATCGTTTCAAGTTTTTAAAATACAGTTTATTTTAAAAATCTTGAGTAACGTAGCTCTGATGCCAATTGTGGAAAACTAGAAGGGGGGTTGAATAGTTTTTACCGTTTCTTTTGTTTAATTTGTTAGTTCAAAGGAAACAATCACAAATTAAGTTATCACACAATATAAACTAAAGATAAAGAGATGAAAGATCAAACCACATAACACAAGTGTTTATAGTGGTTCGGCTTGCAAGAGATCCTTATCCTTGCCCTACTCCACTTCCTCGAGAGATATCTTTCACTAAGAAACAAACTCCCTTCAAGGTGGAGAAAACCTTTACACGTCGCTTACTTCCTTTTCCGGTACTAAGCTAAACACCGGGTTCTTTCACAAGGTAGAACCAACCTGACGTCGCCTAATTACTTTACCGACACTAAGCTAGATGTCGAGTTCTTTACACGGGTACAACCACTCCCTACTCTCTTTGTGCTTTGAGGACTAAAGCACTAACCACACTTACTGATCTAACTGATACAAATGATAAGAAACACTTAAAGTGTTTACACAGAACCTATACTACAACTTCCAAACAGTCTGCTTGTTTGAAGCTTGTTAACTTGATCTTCTTTGCTACAAAAGAAACATCAATGATATATATATAACTACTGTGGTTAGTAACTAAAGTGAATGTATGTGTTTTTCTTTTCTAAGTGGATGATTAGATCAAATGCCAAGCCTGCTATTTATAGGCAAACAAGGCAAGGCTCCTACGGATCCGGCGGATCCCTCAGAAGGGATCCGTCTTTGTAAGGACTTGGATCCGCGTATGACAGCTAATGTTGCACATGAGATCTCCTCAAATCTTTCCATATCCTTGTGTTGTCAAATCAATATCTTCCAATGTCAACTATATAACTTGAGTATCTAATCAAGATATCACACAATCTTACCAAGATTGTATTTGTGATGTATACCATGATGTCACTTTGTAACTTTAAAATTAAAGTTTCCATTAAAGGAAATACACATGTATATGTAATATAATGTTAGTGATCATGTTAAATGAAAGATGTGTTTTGAAAAAGACTTTAACTAGTATTTATAATTTGCTTAAGGAATATACTTTGTGTTTGTCATGAACAAAACATAAGCAAAGATCGTAAAATATAAATAACGTTTTTAGTACGATATTTGTATTAACATCATGTATAAAAACATGTGTAAAAATGTTTATAAAAACGTGTATAAAGACATGTATAAAAACGTATATAAAAACGTGTATAAGAACGTGCATAAAAATGTGTATAAAAACGTATGTAAAACCGGGTATAAAACCATATATAAAAACGTGTATAAAAATGTCTATAAAAACGTGTATAAAGACGTGTATAAAACATGTGTAAAACAATGTATAAAATCGTGGATAAAAACGTGTATAAAATGTGTCTAAAAACGTGTATAAAGACATGCATAAAAACATGTATAAAAATGTGTATAAAAAAGTTTATAAAAACGTGTGTAAAACCGCGTATAAAAATGTGTATAAAAACATATATAAATAAATGCATAAAAACGTATATAAAAACATGTATAAAAACGTGTGTAAAACCGCGTATAAAAACGTGTATAAAAACGTATGTTAAACCGTGTATAAAAATATGTATAAAAACCTGTATAGAACCGCGTAGAAAAGAATTATTCTTAAGAAAACCAAATTTTGAGTTAATTAGAAACGACCGTTAGTATAAAGGACTAGCATTGCAAACAATCGCTGGCTAAACGGCCGTTAGGACAAAACTTGCAATTTGGGCCTAACCATAGGGATGATTTATGTAATTAACTCTAACCAAAATTCCCATCAAGTGTTAAAATAGGAGGGATTAGCAAGTTTTGCACATTTGTTAGGAAAATTAAAAGAATAATACACAACTTAGTAAAAAGGGATAATTGTTTTTAAATGCATCGAAGTTGGCTAAGTTGTGTATGTTTCTTTTAATGTTCCTAACAAATGTATCGAACTTACTAATCCCACCTATTTTAACACTTTACGAGGTTTTAGTTAGAATTAATTATATAAATCATCCTTGTGGTTACGCCCAAATTGCAACTTTCGTCCTAACGACCGTTTAGCCAACAATTGTATGCAACGTTAGTCCTTTATACTAACGGTCGTTTCTAATTAACTCAAAATTTGGTTTTCTTAAAAATAATTCTTTTCTACGCGGTTTTGTATGTGGTTTTATACACATTTTTATACACGTTTTTACACACAATTTTACACACATTTTTATGCACGGTTTTAAACACGTTTTTACACGCTGTTTTACACACATTTTTATACACATTTTTAGACACATTTTATATACGTTTTTATACACGTCTTTACACACGTTTTTTTACACGTTTTTATACGCTGTTTTACATACGTTTTTATACATGTCTTTATACACGTGTATAAGAGCGTTTTTATACATGGTTTTATACGCGATTTTACACACGATTAAGAGATGCATAAAAACGTGTATAAAAACCACGTATAAAACCATGTATAAAAACGTGTGTAAAACCGCGTATAAAAACGTGTATAAAGAGATGCATAAAAACGTATATAAAAACGTGTATAAAAACGTGTATAAAAAGATGTATAAAGACATGCATAAAAACTTAAACAAAAACGTGAATAAAAACGTGTGTAAAAGCGTGTATAAAAACCATGTATAAAAACGTGTATAAAAACGTGTCTAAAATGTGTCTAAAAACGTGTATAAAGACATGCATAAAAACGTGCATAAAAACTTGTATAAAAACGTGTGTGAAATCGCGTATAAAAACGTGTATAAAGATGTGTGTAAAACCGCGTATAAAAACGTATATAAAACCGCGTAGAAAAGAATTATTTTTAAGAAAACCAAATTTTGAGTTAATTAGAAACGGCCGTTAGTATAAAGGACTAACGTTGCAAACAATCGTTAGCTAAACGGTTGTTAGGACAAAACTTGCAATTTGGGCGTAACCACAAGCACGATTTATGTAATTAATTCTAACCAAAAACCTCGTAGTAAATAGTGGCAACTTCATATTTAGAAACAATTATGTCTAAACCCCACTAACGAAACGCATCCAAACTGTAATCCTACACCCTTGTCATCAAACCAAACAGCCCCTCTAGTTTCGTTCTCCTTTTATCATCTTTTCGTTTCTTTGACTGAACAACACAGTGGTTTAAAATACCAACACCGTCCCTTGATATTCTTGGGTGAAAGTCACTAGTTTTGGATCATCGTGGGTCTTGTTCATTGGTTAATATTCCATTCAATTATATATTAACCTCACAGGGGGGGTGTTTTTTTTTTTTTTTTTTTTTTTTTTTTAAAATTAGGGTTTATACTATTTTTTTCAATTTTCTTTTACCTGAACTGATTGGTTTATATTTATATTAGGGGATTGTAAAAAATGGAACGAGAAGTAATGGAATCAGAGATGATATTACCAACTCATTTTCGATTCAAAAAGATCCAAATGCACGAAAAGTATCCAAAAGGTCAAGCTAGAAGCAGGCAATGGAAACATTTGAAGCAGATTATTCCTGCTGAGAATTACCAAAACTACCCTCCTCATCAACCTAATTGTAAGTACTTGTTTGGGATTGTTCGTTGAAAGTGTAATTACGCGCGTTTTATGAGATACTAGACGAGTACGGAATTTTATAGCAGCATAAGTTTCTAGCCGTGTACATTATATAATTGAATACTTTCCGAGATTATAATGATTGAATAGTTTCTGCTAATAGATACATAATTAAGTTTCCAGCCGTGTATTAGTTTGTTTCCTTAAATAGATTCAGTTTTCACTTTTCACTTTCAAGAAAAGATGGTTTTTCCCATTATATTATAGATAGCATATACATAGTGTTTGGATTTGCTTTTGCTGTTACGAAACACAATAGTTAGATAATTGTAAGTGCTTATCTGTAAGCAGAAGCATAAAATATAAAAATAACTAGTCTGAAATACCCTTCTTTAATTAGATGAGGAGTTTAAAATAAGCAATACCAAACACCCCCGTGTGGGGTATATTTGACGGTGCTTATGAGTTATGTATGATAAAAGTGTAACAAAATACGGTTCCAAGATAATGTTTGGATTTGCTTATGGTGCGGATAATTAGTTTTATTATGAGGGTCTGCGATTCTAATTATTATTTGATTGTGCTAAATTGGATGTTTAACCGTCAAATAATCAGTTTGCCTTCATTCATACACTAAAGTCTAAGACTGATTATGTTTTCATGAAATGAAATCGTCCGATAAGTACTCATCTAGTTAGCCCCTTTTACTCCCCAGTGTATCGTTTTGCTCATTCACTAGTAAAGTGACAGCTTGTTTTTGGGATTATTTAAACAAGAATGAAAGATGCTCAATCTGTGTGTCAAACCAGCTATTCGAGTTAGATCATGTCTATTATGGTGCTGCTATATGTGGTATAAATATTGAGATACAAAATTTGGTTTTTGTTAGGAGTTATATAATAGTATTAGTTTTGCTTTCAACATATGCTGTGTGGGGTTGTCAATATTAACATTTCTACTCACGTGAGGTTGTATATCATCTTGTAGATGTTAATATTGAATCGCCACCCTCAATGCACCCTCGGAAGCAAATATGTGATATAACTGGATTTGAGGTATGTACTTCTTGGATATTGTGACTATTTACAGTATTTTGTCTAACAAATGTTCATACTTGGGGCTGTCATATATTGAAGTCCATATAGCCAAAATTGTAGTTATGTCTGTATCAGTTTATTTACAAGATTATCTTCTAGTTTATAAAAGGTACAAAGGATCCTACTCTGTTTTTGAATAATCACTTCTGCTATAACAGAGGCTAGTTGCCGTGAAGATCATAGGTCAAATTACAAAAGTCAAGGAAAGTTATGTGTTCTTTGATCATTTGGGTTGAATCAAGACATAAGACATTTTATAAAAGATAACTGGTCTAATGGAGCAAGTGGGTCAACTGGCCAATGCGCATTTTCAATGCAAACAGCCTCGTTGATCGTTCTATTTCTAAATATATACTAGTATATTCTTATTCCAATAATATCTGGCACACCACCTTATTCATAAAGACTCTTTGAACGAAAAAGTGTTTTGGGTCAACCAGGCCTGACCAAACGCGCACAAAGTTTACTCACGCTGGTTTGTTGCCTGTCCCACCCAACCTGCCCATGCCCCATTTTACTTCCTCTATTTAATACCAATTATTGGTTCTAGCCAAAGGACCAACTGACCAAGGTTGCACTGTTCTTTAGTGTTGAAATACGTATATTTCAAAGAGATTTAGAAGCCTAGTGAATCCAATGACATTAATACAAACTCATTCCTAATCTCAAAGTCTATTGAATAATTTAAAACAAATTGATGGTTTTGAAGTGTAACGTTGTCTTCAATCCTTCTTGACTGTTTCCTTTCTCCTATTTTCGTTAATGACCTTGTATTATTTGATAGAAACTCGAATAGCGATTTTTAGGATGTTGAAATTGCAATTCAGTTAAGTATAGCATAAAATGCTCAGATGAATTTTAATAATTCAAATGCATCATTATGTTTCTACTTCCCCCTAAGGGCCTCGTCATTTGGTAATTAATCTTGTCAACTTAGTTTCTTGATAAGTTAGAGGGGATAAACCCGGCAGGTGGGGTAACTGATCAAATGGGTTGAAGTCGTAAAAGGTCTTTTTTGAGCAAAATTAGAAACTGGTCTGTTGGTTGACCCACAACTTCGATGTAAATAGTTGATGTATTAAATATTGTTACAAAAAACTATCTTATCAAACTTATAATCTAAAGTATTATAAATAAACTTTAGGCGACTGGCATCTCTTTTAATCTGCTTGTGCCATTTGACCCATTTTATCAAAAGTGCATTAACATTGTCAACTCTGCTAGACATCTTTTTTTACCTGCATTTGCGTGGTCTGTCCATCAATACATACATGTTATTTGCAATATGAATAGTTTCTCACATGGATGATTAGTGCCAAATTTGACAAACCACAAGGATGGTTTTTGCAGTTTACTCATAATTTTATGATTTTGAATGCAGGCACCTTATAGT
This sequence comes from Artemisia tridentata subsp. tridentata, assembly GCA_021014915.2. Taxonomy (NCBI): domain Eukaryota; kingdom Viridiplantae; phylum Streptophyta; class Magnoliopsida; order Asterales; family Asteraceae; genus Artemisia; species Artemisia tridentata. Next base: position 108,131,795 of record CP139508.1, read on the forward strand.
GACCCAAGAACCCATATGCGTTATGCAAACACGGAAGTCTTCAAGATCATTAGATCACTTCCACACGAGTATGTGCAAAGTTATCTTGCTCTTAGAAATGCAGCTGTTGTTCTCAGGTGATCAAATCTTTATGTGTTATGATACTTATAGGGACTAGAAACGTTAATGATTATGGCAACCCCTATTTTGATCTAAGTATCGAATAACCTTCTATCCATTTGAAATGTATGCATCATCAAGAAATTTGGTTCGGTTTACTCACACACTACACATTTGTGATTCTCGACATAGGTTTGATTGCTATATCTAAGTTGGCCATAAGTAGAAATCAAAAAAGAAAAGAAATTACCTTGTGTATCGTTAAAACAAACGGTTAAGAATTTGAATCCTGTTATATCAAAAGGTAATTTATGAAGTATACACAAGTACAGTTGTTCATTACATTTTCATGCATTTTGAGATCTATTGGACATGTTAGGGTCCAGTATTGGATGGCTTATAAGTATGCGTAACCTACATAATTGCGTTCGCTGCATGTCACACAGCTGCACCAATCACATCATATGCGATGCATCGGCTTGTTAAGCTTGAAACAAATAAATGAGCTTTCAAATGAGTTAGGCCGGATATTAGTTTTCAAAGTTTGGTTCATGAAGCCCTAACTTATGTTCGAGCTTGAGCCCGAGCTGAATGTCGTTAATTGCCCGACATGTTAACACCTCTATTCTATACGTTAGCATGATGACGACGATAATAAAAATTAAAGTACCAATTACCTTTTGCATATGTAACTCATTACAGGAAATGGTTTATAAAATTAAATTTTGTTACCGAACGGAAAAATTTGAAGTCGGATACAAATAATAACAGTTGATGTTAAGTTGATTACATTTTCATGCATTTTATCATTGTATTAAATGTCAGTGTATAATCATCAGAATACCCAGTTTTTATCAAAGATGTTACCAAAGGGAAAATTTTGAAGTTGGATACAAATTGTGAAACCTGTGAAAATGGTTAGTTCATATGTTGAATCGCCTTCAACCCTAATTCTAGGTGTATAATCATCAGAAAAAGATGTTGATGTTTCTGTTGGACTACTTCCTGTGAACGAGTCTTACTCCAAACCCCCTACATTTAGCAGAAGCATTACTAAGGGTAAATGAAAGCTGGTTGTATGTCGGGTTCCACCATTTTCTGTTTCTTAATGAACTAAATGAAACATAACACACCCAGGTTGTATCACTATCATCATCAACACTCTCCTCCCAAACAACATCATCTTCATAATCCATACCCACCATCGAACCACCTGTCACCTGCGTCCTGCGTCATAGTTATCCATGGAAGAATATACACACCACCGCCGAGATCTTTCAACACAGTGCACATAAGAATCCACGGTAGTCATTGCACCAGTTCTCTGGAAGTTGCAATCTACATTCATCCCCATCACGAAGATGAGGTTTAAATTCCTTTGCAATCTCAAGGTCTTTAAGTCCGAGACGCATACTGTGATTTTCAATCGCCTTTCCCTAAATCATTGTCACAAATTTGTTATTTATTTACTTACCATTTTATATTGTCTATATTGTAGTAACGTGTAGCCATCAATTACAATACTCCCCTTCAAAATTGAGACGACGTATTACCATCTACAATTTCTGTTAAAATCTCCAACTGTAGTAAGTATATCACAGTTATCTGCTAGGAAAATAGCTATACTTGATGGGAGCTCGGGCAATTCTACAAGCCGTTTGCAATCATTTAAATTTAGGAGCTTGAGCCGAGTAAGTTGCGAGAGGTTGAAATGTAATTTTGAGAAATTATTGTAACTTAGATATATCTAGCTCTTGTAAGCTGGATACCTCCCCAATATCAAACGGGATTTCTCCATCCTCCAAACAGCAGTACGTGCACGAGACTTAACTTTTGTAAGCTACACTTGTGCGAAGTGATGGAATACCTTCTCATTAAAGAGATCTAGTGGCATCTTCCCATGTTGTCTGACACCATGACATTGGAAAACTTTCAAAGTTGAATTCTACGCTATTTAAAATAAAACAGTTTTCCGAGTAAACTGCAAAAATCATCCCTGTGGTTTGTGGAATTTCGCAAGAATCATCCCTATGTCAAACGTTTAGCATTAAACATCCCCAAGTCCACAAACGTTTAGCAAAAATCATCCCTAAGCACTAACGTCGTTAGTTTTACCAGTTAAGTGTTAAATAATATTTGCTCGTTAGTCCCTCCGTTAATATTGTTTGCACCGTTAGTCCTTATTTTTTAACGTCGTTAGTTTTGTCCGTTTTTCTTACGTTTTTTCTGTTTTTGTCCGTTTTTATCTGTTTTTCTTACGTTTTTGTCCGTTTTTTCTTATGTTTTTACCGTTTTTGTCAGTTTTTGTTCATTTTTCTTACGTTTTTTCTGTTTTTGTCCGTTTTTATCCGTTTTAGTCCGTTTTTTTTCCAACGTTTTTGTCCGTTATTCTTACGTTTTTTTCCGTTTTCATATGTTTTTGTCCGTTTTTCTCACGTTTTTTTTCGTTTTTGTCCGTTTTTCTTACGTTTTCGTCCGTTATTCTTACATTTTTTCCGTTTTTATATGTTTTTGTCCTTTTTTTTACGTTTTTTTCTGTTTTTGTCCGTTTTTTATCTGTTTTTCTTACGTTTTCGTCCATTTTTTACACGTTTTCGTCCGTTTTTTACACGTTTTCGTCAGTATTTACACGTTTTCGTCTGTTTTTTTACGTTTTCGTCTATTTTTTTTACGTTCTCGTCTGTTTTTTTTACGTTCTCGTCTGTTTTTTTACGTTGCCGCCATCCGCCACCACCCACCTCCACCATCGCCACCCACCACCTACCACCTCCACCCACCACCACCCACCACCCACCACCTCCACCCACCCCCACCCACCACCCACCACCAACGCCACCACCCACCACCTCCACCCACCACCCACCACCAACGCCACCACCCAACACCTCCACCCACCACCACCCACCACCTCCACCCACCACCACCCACCACCCACCACCAACGTTGATGACCACCGCCACCACCCACCACCCACCACCAACGCCACCACCAACGCCACCACCACCGCCACCACCAACGCCACCACCCACCACCATCTACCGCCACCGCCACCATACATCCACCACCACCACCAACGCCACCACCCACCACCATCCACCGCCACCGCCACCATACATCCACCGCCACCACCAACGCCACCGCCACCATACATCCACCGCGACGATGGTGGTGGTGGCGTTGGTGGTGGCGGTGGATGTATGGTGGCGGTGGCGGTGGATGGTGGTGGGTGGTGGCGTTGGTGGTGGTGGTGGATGTATGGTGGCGGTGGCGGTAGATGGTGGTGGGTGGTGGCGTTGGTGGTGGCGGTGGTGGTGGCGTTGGTGGTGGCGTTGGTGGTGGCGGTGGTGGTGGCGTTGGTGGTGGGTGGTGGGTGGTGGCGGTGGTCATCAACGTTGGTGGTGGGTGGTGGGTGGTGGTTGGTGGAGGTGGTGGGTGGTGGTGGGTGGAGGTGTTGGGTGGTGGCGTTGGTGGTGGGTGGTGGGTGGAGGTGGTGGTGGATGTATGGTGGCGGTGGCGGTGGCGGTAGATGGTGGTGGGTGGTGGCGTTGGTGGTGGCGGTGGTGGTGGCGTTGGTGGTGGCGTTGGTGGTGGCGGTGGTGGTGGCGTTGGTGGTGGGTGGTGGGTGGTGGCGGTGGTCATCAACGTTGGTGGTGGGTGGTGGGTGGTGGTTGGTGGAGGTGGTGGGTGGTGGTGGGTGGAGTGTTTGGGTGGTGGCGTTGGTGTGGTGTGGTGAGTGTTGGTGGTGGGTTGGTGGTGGGTGGTGGGTGGGGTGGTGGGTGGGGTGGTGGGGTGGTGGTGGTGGGTGGAGGTGGTAGGTGAGGTGGTGGTGGCGATGGTGGAGGTGGGTGGTGGCGGATGGCGGCAACGTAAAAAAACAGACGAGAACGTAAAAAAACAGACAAGAACGTAAAAAAATAGACGAAAACGTAAAAAAACAGACGAAAACGTGTAAATACTGACGAAAACGTGTAAAAAACGGACGAAAACGTGTAAAAAATGGACGAAAACGTAAGAAAAACAGATAAAAACGGACAAAAACAGAAAAAAACGTAAAAAAAAGGACAAAAACATATAAAAACGGAAAAAATGTAAGAATAACGGACGAAAACGTAAGAAAAACGGACAAAAACGAAAAAAACGTGAGAAAAACGGACAAAAACATATGAAAACGGAAAAAACGTAAGAATAACGGACAAAAACGTTGGAAAAACGGACTAAAACGGATAAAAACGGACAAAAACAGAAAAAACGTAAGAAAAATGAACAAAAACTGACAAAAACGGAAAAAACATAAGAAAAACGGACAAAAACGTAAGAAAAACAGATAAAAACGGACAAAAACAGAAAAAACGTAAGAAAAACGGACAAAACTAACGACGTTAAAAAATAAGGACTAACGGTGCAAACAATATTAACGGAGGGACTAACGAGCAAATATTATTTAACACTTAACTGGTAAAACTAACGACGTTAGTGCTTAGGGATGATTTTTGCTAAACGTTTGTGGACTTGGGGATGTTTAATGCTAAACGTTTGACATAGGGATGATTCTTGCGAAATTCCACAAACCATAGGGATGATTTTTGCAGTTTACTCTAAAATAAAACAGTTTTCCAAATATATCGAAATAAGGTTGGTACAGTGTTCTCCAATTAACGAGAGCAAAACTCCCAATCCCTCTCAAAGACAACTTTACACGCTTTCCATGTTTGCTTGGATCTCTGGGAACTCTAAACTTTCATGGCAATTATTGATTTCAAGTCTCTTAAGTTTTTCCATCGGGAAAATTGTTGATATTAACCAATGTTTTAAAAACCGGTTCGAACCGGCCGGTTCGACCGGCCTCCGGCTGGTCGGCCGGTTTTTAAACCCCGGTTTTTTATAAATCCCGGTTACTGTAGCGAACCGGCCGGTTTTTCCGGTTTTGGCCGGTTTTTCCGGTTCGACCGGCCGGTTCAACCGGTTTTGACTTTTTGACTTTTTTTTTTTTTTTTTTTTTTTTTTTTTTGTTGGGCGGTTCGGCCGGTTCAACCGGTCCGGTTCGACCGGTGACGGAAGCATGGCCGGTTCGACTAAAAAACCGGTTTTTAAAACATTGTTGATGTTAACATCTTTCACAAATTAGGGTTTATACTATTTGCATGTTGCTCGTTTGTCTTTCAACTCTATGCAAATCCAAATTAATTTATTAATGATTAATTCAAATTAAGGTTTATACTATTTGCATAATTTCTTTTACCTCAACTGAAATAATAATTTCTTTTACCTCAACAACTGAAATTGAGTTGCCATGCGAATATAGTTCTTAAACTTAGGAAAATGTAAACATCTTCATTATTTTGATGAATGGTACAATGACGAATGTGGAACACATGGCTTGTGAAGAAGTAAATATTTTAAATGATCAAAACGGAATCCTTTTGCAAAGTTTAATGAATAAAATGGCATGCGAGTTTGTACAATGACAAATGTGGAACACCAAGGTAAGTATGTTGTTGTTATATGATACTCCATACTAGCCTTTTTATTATTATTAGAGTAAATGTCATAAATCGTCCCTGTGGTTTACCGGGTTTAACAAAAATGGTCCCTAAACTTTTTTTTCCCGGATCCAGTACCTGTGGTTTTGACCCGTAACGGGTTTGGTCCCTTGACCACTAACTCTATTAGTTTGACCGTTAGTTCAAGGGCATATTCGTCTTTTCCTTTACATGAAACACCCACCACTACTACCCAACCACTGCTACCACCACTACCACCACTACCACCGCTGCTACCCAACCACTACCACCACTGTTACCCAACCAAACACCCACCACTGCTACCCAACCCATCTACACCAAACACCCACCACTGCTACCACCAAACACCATCCCTACCACCAAACACCATCCTCACCACGACATCACCACCATCAACATCCAAACACCAAAAACTAAATCAACCCATCTACACCCAACACCCACCACTGCTACCAAACACCCACCACTGCTACCCAACCAAACACCATGTCCAGCCAGCCAACACTCATCATCACCAACACTCAATACCCATCACCATCACCAGCCAGCCAACACTCATCACCACCAACACTCAATCACCACCAACACTCATCACCACCAACACTCAATACCCATCACCATCCTCACACCACAAAAATACAACACATTTACAAATCTTATCTCCTTCATCAAAAACCCAAATCCAGTCAAATCCAAAAACCCAGTTTCATCACATAAACCAGACACACACACAACTACACAAAAATCATAGATTCACAAAACCCACTAAATCATTCATATAAACCAAAAAATCCTTTACACAATCTTTCGATCTAAACCCAGATCCTCAACCTGATATATCGGCTCAAAAAAAAAAAAGGAATGTCGATCCTAACTTCAAACCAATCTTAAACTTAACCAGTGACAACATCACCAAGATTTGTGTGTAGTTCAGTTTTGTAGCAGAAAAATAACAACAAAGGGTTGTGTTTGTTTGCTACTCGTTTAACACAGCAGCAAGAAATAACTAAGTTGTGTTTTTTGGTTGGTTGTAAACAGCAAGAACACATAAGGTATTTGAGTTGTTTGTTAGATCTAGAAGAAAGAGATTATAAAGAAAATGTTGTCTATTCGTGTGTTGGTGGCTGCAAGGTAGTGAAAGAAGTGGGAGGCTTCATTTGTTTGACTAATTTTTGATGAATCATCCTTTGAACTTTGATTATCAGTGATGAAAAACCTTTTTATTAGATGATTCAAGAATGGAGATGGGTGGTTTGAATTTTTATTTTACCTCTTTCTATAGAAATAAAAAATAATTGTATATTGCAAAAGAAAATTAGAGGATGAAGATGAGGGTATATTCGTCATTTCAGTTTTTCAAAAATGCATCTCACAGTCAAACTAACGGAAAATTTGGTCAATGGACCAAACTCGTTACGGGTCAAAACCACAGGGACTGGATCCGGGAAAAAAAAATTTAGGGATCATTTTCGTTAAACTCGATAAACCACTGGGACGATTTATGACATTTACTCTTCTTCTTCTTATTATTATTATTATTATTATTACATTTATTATTATTATTATTATTATTATTATTATTATTATTATTATTATTATTGTGATTTGTTGGTTGTCGTGTTGTGATATGTGGAATATTCCTGTTTGAAATTAGCAATCGCAGCACCCGTTATACAATACTAGATGATTAGAGTGTGTTTGGGATTGCTTTATTTTATTTAAGGGTTATTTTGATGTTTTGTAAGTAGATAAACAGTTTTGAGTAAACATGTAAACAACTAAACACAAGAGGCTTTTCGTGTTTAGGTTACCCGGGGTTTGGGGAGGGCGAGTCTTTGACTCAGATGTACGTGGCCTAACCGTGGTATCCCTTAACCATTTCTGACCCTTTTCCCTGGCCATCCCGAAGATGTGTGCCTAGTAAGGTTTGAACCTGAAACCTCTTGTGATGCTCGACTATTAGGCCACTTTGATGGTGTTTTAGATAAAGCAATTTTCAATTGCTTATTCTATTGCTATTAAACACTTTGAAATGAAAGTTACAAAACCAAATATTAACTCAAATGCAAATTCTAATCTAAATCTAAATTCTAATCCTAAATCTATTTACAAACTAAGGGCTCGTTTGATTTGTAGACGCGTTTATGATTAGGATTTGAATTTGGTTTAAGAATTGAATTTAAGGTGAGAGAATATTATATTTAATTTAAGATAATTATTTTAATAGTTAATAGAGGAATTAATAATTAAAATTAATATTAAAAGGACAAAAGATTGTGGCTAATATATATCTAAGAATATTAAATGATCTTTTAATGTTATTGATGATCAAACCCCACTAGGTTAGATAAGGATGAATATCTGGTCTCACTCCTACACGTGAAACTAAAATGATAAACCAAACAATGGCTTTTGTAATTAGCCTCGTTTGTACGTTTCCCACCAATCCCCTTCAATACTTATAAACCCAAATTCACAAACACAAGTTCTGTAACACAAATTCACAAAGATAAATTTAGTATCATCTTTAGAAACCCATTTGATTCCATTATAGTTCTTCAAAAGAAATGGACAAGTCCATTACCCGACCAACTGCGGCCCTCCGTCCTTGCAACAACCACCACGAAAGTCGTCATACAACCCCCACCATCGAAAACCTAGTTTCATCTCAGAGCCCTAAAAAGGCGGTTAGGATAATTCCTGGGCCTGCTGGTATTGTTTAAATGGCGAAGCTTCGTAAAATAGCATATATTAGGGAAGGTAGGCATGAGTGTGTAATGCCGACACAAGAGTATATTAGGAAAGTTGTTGAGGATGTGGGTGAGGATGAGGGTTTTATGCGTGGGTTGTGTGTTAGCGCCGTTGAGTTTGTGAATGCTAATAGGGGGAATGTGAGTGGGTGTTTGGGAGATATCAAGAACTTTCTCAAGAATGGGAAACTAGAGCAGGTTGTTGCAATATGCAAGTCTTGTACTCTGAATGCGTTGGGTGATCTCACAGTAACACTCAAAGACCTTTCGGGTACAATTTCTGGTACAATTTATCATAAAGTCCTTACAAAGGGTGGTTATGGAAAGGCTATTACTATAAGAGCTGTTTTGATACTTCAACATGTTTCTGTGTTTTCTCCTAAACAATCATGCCATTATCTTAACATTAAAATGAGAAATGTGGTTAATGTTTTCACAAGGAAAATGCTAAAAATTCCAACATTATCATCCTACAAAGTGTCCTACTCACAGGATCCTGCCAAGTGACAAAACTGACGGTTTGGATGCAGAGAGAGAATGAGTGGGAAAAAACTATATAATATTGTTGCGAGTGTAAAAGGATTTGTAGGATGAAAATGTAAGAATGTTTATCAAAGCTCTTTCCACAATGATACAATTAGTGAAAATGATATTGGTGTAGGTGGTAGTGAAAGTGTTGGTGGCAGGGCCTTAAAGATTTAGGCCCTTAGACCCCTATCCTTCACACCATTTCACCTTTCACATCAGCGTCACATCAGTTTTTTTTCTCCTTCACAATCATTTCACTTTTCACTCCCAGCCATCTCACACCAATTCATTTTTCAACACATTTTTTATTTATTAAAATATCCCACTAAATATCTCACACTCTAACAAACTAAAAATAAAAAATAAAAAAACACCCACTACAATGCCCCAAAAGTGATAAACTCACTTTTCGTTTTCTTTTGCGTCCTTGCCATCACCTCACTCCCCTCCTCCCATCCATGAATGTTGCGTGACTCCCTTTGCCATCACCTCACTTTGCTCCCGATGGGAGCAGCCTTAAGAGGTCGACCACCCACAAGAATGGTCTTGCACCACAATAGACAACTAAATATAGTACGTATAAGCTAATTCTACACATGGAGCTAAAAACCTTTTCGATTATTGAACCAAACAATCTTCCTTTATATCAATTTACAAACTCCCTCCGTCTCAATTTAATTGTCCATATTTCCTTTTATGGATGTCTCAAATTAATTGTCCACTTTCCTTATTTAGTAAAAACTAGAGAATCTAGTGAAGGAATATTCCATTTTAGTGGTTGAAAATTAAAGTGGCCCCACTTTTATTAAACTTTGTGTTTTCTCTCTCCTGACAAATAAATTGAGACGTGTTTTCTCTCTCCTGACAAATAAATTGAGACGGAGGGAGTATCAATTTACAAACTATACTATTCATTTCATATTTTCAAATTTAGCCATTCAATTTTTCTTGCATTTTTGTTTTGCATTAAAACTTATACTAATACAACAATTCATACACTTTTACTCTTCCAGTTTTACATAATATTTTCTTTTCACACTCAAATTTATACAAATAAAAAATCTGCTCATAATATTGGTTTATTCCCATCGCAATGTGAGGGCAACCTAGTAGGATTTAAAACACTGTACTTGTAGAACTGAATACAGTAAAAAAAACCATCAAAAAATCATATCATATATACTAACAAAACCAAACCTGCTTATTTCATTAATTAACGAGGTTTACTTAACATGCAAATAGATTATCTAAAGTCATCCAAATACAAATACAATACATGGCAAACCCGCAACTCCATCTTAGTACAACCCTGGTATGATCCTGTATGGAACCTTGTTGCAATATGTCTTCCAGTATTTCCCATACCTACGCACAAACAAAACAAGTGATTAATACCAACTATTGTTTTCAAAATACATTTCCATGAAAAGCTCAAGGGGATGCTTACTTTGAACGACATCTGTCATCGTCTCTTTTAGCTCGGTCAAACAGTAGGATGGTCAGGAACACAAAATAAAAGTACGGAAGAAACTGCAAAATGTATCTCATGTAAATAATAATTGATAACTATTTTTTGGAGTAAACAACCGAAAACATGCTCATCCCTGGACTTACATTATCAAAAAGAGCGGGTACTGTCCAGAAAAATGCTGCCATAATCTCGGGTACATAATGGAAATGGCGTGCAAGACCCCACCTGCAACATCATTGTAGTCCTTAGGGAACGTGAACAAAAACTCGATAAAAATGATGAACTGGGAGATTAAAAGATTATAATTAGCTACTCACCACCCTGAAGTCAACAGAATGCTGCTCTTAGTCTCCCCCTTGGTTGTAATGTATGATGCAACTATCTGAATACCAAATAATATCTTAGCATTGACATATACAAGATTTTGTGATAAATATAGTAGTATTTACTTTATTATTTATATTGGTTTTAGTCACTGTGATTTTTTTGTACATCGTGTCATTAAAAGATGGTTTTGAGTAATTTGTATCCAAAAACAACCCTCCAAAAATGATAACTTTTACAGTAAAGTATGGTTACAAATGACCCAAATGGGACACAAAGCCATCGTTTGATGACTCAGGTGTCCAAAAATAGAATACAATTATTAAAACCCAAACGCATGAAATAGTATGCTGGCAATTTTGCGAAAAACCATCATGCACCAACAATATTAAAAATAACCTACTTACCTTGCTTGGAGCTTTCCCCCAAACCAGAGCCTTGCCATTTGTTCTACGGAATTCTTGTCTTTGTCGGTCACAATCATAATTAATGTATATGCACAGAATGCCGGCTATTAAGATGGAAATGGCAAGCTGTACAAACAGAAACGAGTAAGTAACATATGGTTTTACTTCTATAAATATTAATCTTAAAAAGTGAAAAAGCACCTGAAGTCCAAGATTAACAGGATGGTTGACGAGGTACATGCCAGGGGAAGTATATATAGAAGGAACCCAAACCAAGCATCCCCAGCAGATATAAAATCCGGCTGCCATAATTTTAAGTTAACGTTAATTTCACAGTATCTTTATTAGTTGTACAATAGCTAACATGACACCCACATACATGCATACCTCGATCATGAGCAATATCCATTGTGTTCCAGTAGCCAGCTTCCCACCAAAAGAATTTTGTGATGTAAACCAACATCAACACAGTATTTACAAGCATAGAATCTGACACTTTCCCGTTTGTTTCGTACTGCAAGGTTATCAATCATAGTTACTCGGATGTACAAAAAAAAGTACAATGACAGAAACATGGCAATTCACGATACAACTGCTGATGTTAACGATGTTGGAGTGCAAACCTGCTTAATGCAGTATGTCACAGCAAGAACAGCCCATGACATCATACCGAATCTGCAGTTTGTGAAAACTTTGATGTCGAAGTTTTTCCCAATTCGGGGATACAATTCCATGCCCTATCATATCAACAACAATAAAATATACTGAAGTCAGAACCAACAATACTTTAGGCGTCAAGGTCAAAAATGTAAAGTATGAGATGCTCACCCAATAGAAGTCGAATATTATGTTTCCTGATGAACCAGAATCACTGGAAGAAGGTGCCACATGACCCTGTATTTAAATCGTTTAATATTGTCAGAACTCAGATGCATAGACCACTATATAGCATGATATATTGATTCATATGTCATGTCAGAATGACCATTACCTTGATGTATAAGAATACACAGAAGACCAAGCTTCCGAAAATGAGCGCAGAGTATATTTCTCCCAAATGATCATAAACAACTGTTGGATTGAATATCCCAAACCTGAAATTTGAGCAATAATATTTGTCAACCCGAACTTAAGCAAGAAAAAATCTTTATTGCAACTCCTAGAAAGTATAATAAAAAAAACTATAATTCTTACCACCAGAGGCCAATGTATGTAACCAGTGTCACCGCATATGCTAATACACCATTAGCCTGCAACAAGAAATTAACACCAAACAGGTATTAAACTATTAATATTAACGCAGGTGTAGGTTGAAGGTTCACAATCTCTTCAATCATAACTCAAGATTATGATGTTTGGTACCTTATAGACAGGTCGATTGCCGGTAGGCGATATTGGCCCCTCGACTCTTTTACCAGGTAACCAGAGCTGAAGTGCAGCTTCAAAAGCGGCATAACAAGCAATGATTTTCCATGCAATCGCAGTAGGTTTAGGCCATATGTTGATGAAACCATCAACTCCATTCTCCTTCAAATAATTGAATGTGTTTAGTATAGAACCATCCTGATGTACCATTGTGTACCATCTGCAAACACAAAAAAAACTCGTCTCAGTTTCTTACATTATCTTTAATGGACAAAATACTTCGATGTATTGAATGCATTGCCATCCTACTCTATATCATATACAAAAACAAATTACAAATTATCTCTAAAACTTATTAACTTTTTTGTGCAAATAGTTCAAACAAAATAAAATAAAGTTTTTTTTTCTTCATAATATAGCAATGTACTTTTTCATCTGTCCCATTTTCGTCAATGTACACCCTTTTGGGCCATTTGTTACAGCAATTAAGGAAATTCAAAAATGATCATTTATAGTATAAATGTTAAATTTATGTATTTATGTATAATGTTAAATTTATATGAGAAATATGAGCGTTATCGGTTACAAAATTACTCGAAAAGGACACAAATTCATCATTCAAATGTAAACAAAAAGAATGACTAAAACAAGATAACTTTAATGTAGTTTTGTATTTTATAAAAATTAATACCGCATAAGAAAACCTATTGCTTTATAGAACTAAAATAAGCTAAAATGTACGAATCACATTCCTTCCTAAATGGTCAACTCCATTCAATGAGACAAAACAACCAACTTTTTTTCTATGATGCAAGCATACCAAACACTAGTAGATGAATAAATGATGCATGCATCATGATCAAATAAAACAAGATCCAAATCAATTATACCAATTGCTTGTTGCTTCAATATGTATGCATTAACTAGCCAATGGTAATTCAAACCAAATCAACAAACTAAACGAATTCGATAAACCATAATAAATCAGATCAACATATAACTAATAACAATAGTTACACTAATACACTATGCATGTACAATTGTATTTAGTCAATGTGTCTTTATATTCATATACATACTTACTAACCATGAAATCAACAAACCATAAAAACAGAAAATGGGTCAATACTAAATCAAGAATCTAAATCTTGATGAATATCATAATGGGTCAAGATTAAATCATGATAAAATCAAGTATCACAAAAGCATAAAGTATAAAGATCCAAAAAATTTATAAAAAACTTACAAAAGTATAACAAAAGGAGGACATGTTGATAAAAGAGTGATGACTGAAAAATAAGTTAAAATAGGTGAATGAACCATCTCTTTCTTCTTCACTGAATCTGGCTCTGATGCACCCATTTTTACACACAGTACAATGTTGTTTGGGTGTGTGTTTTTAACTGATGATATGATTTAGTTTGTGACTTTTGTGACTCCGAAGACTTTTAAGTGGGAAGACCAAGACCTATGGTGTACATATGTATGCGTCCCACTTAAGTCAAATATCAATGTTTTAGGGTGCGTTTGTTTTGTGGTATTTGTGTTGATGGAATACAATCATTCCTTAAATCTATAGTTTGGTATACTGTTATATGAATTAAAGAATGAATCAAAGACAAAAATCGATTCTACTCTAAATTGGTGGGTTTCCAACAAATCCAGAAACTTTTCTGACACTGGCCTCACATGTCTAGTATTTTCAACCACATCTTTTATTTAGTTTACTATTTTTTATATTTATTTCCCTCTTATATTTTTTTTGCAAATAATACTTTTAAATTTAATTTCAATTTATAAAATATATATTTTATTATATTATTATACATTTTTTCTCTCCTCCTTTTCTATCACATCTTTCCCAATTCCAAATCCGATACCAATCCCGTTTACAAACCAAACGCACCCTTAATGTTTTTATTAAATAAGGTCACTACAGATATTTGACTTAAGTGGGCCGCATATATGTATGTGACTTTTGTTGCTGACAGAAGTTAGAGTAATTTTCAAGTGAGAATATTCTCTAGTACTGTAATTAATAGCATTCACCGGTGATTATGTGTTCGTGTTGTAACGCCCCGTGACCACTTTTACCAAAGATGTTGACTTTAAACGCGGAAACGATTGACTAAAACGGACTCATACAATTTCTTTATTTAATGACCAGAACCTATGACGTTTGACCTTCTAAACATGCTTGCAAGAACATATAATCGAAGACCCTTCAAAACCTTTCACTCAATTTTTCTAACACAAACTGACAACCCTTCTGTGACCAAGATACGCCGTATCCATTTCAGGGATACGCCGCATCAAAACTGAGAGACAAATACGCCGTATCAATCTGAAGTGATACGCCGTATTATCTTAAACTCGGATACGCCGCATCTATTGAATTAGATACGCCGCATCGACCCACTGAGACAGACAATTTCAAGAAATTAGCTACGATGCGCCATATCCCAAAAAGAGATGCGCCGCATCATCTGATACGCCGTATCTCAAAGGAGATGCGCCGTATCTACCCTGCACCACAGAATCCTGGACAGACCCTACTGATCAAAATATGCAAAATCAACAGCCTCGGCTGGAAACCCGACCTCCCGGACTCGAAACTTGACGAAACTTTCCAGAGTCCTTTAATATGACCGTAAGATTAATTTCATGCAAAAACATCATCCGTTAGACCACCCGTAATAGTATCTCAAAATTTGACGGATTATGCACAAATACTCAATTGACCCATTACACTACAAAACCATTTATACTACAACCAATTCACAAATAACTTGACCATAACCACCAACTTAACATATCAAAAGCGTTTCATACATACATGACCCGTTATCATCTCAAAATGGGTAGAAGTAGGCTTATACCAAACACCCCTTAAATGTGTACTTTAACCATACAAGTTCTAACTTAGACACCATATAAACACAAGACCGTGAACTAACAAAATGACCATATAAAAAGAAGTGTACCCACGACACAAAAGAACACTTGGGGCTTCCAACTTCAATATGCTTGGTCCAAAAGAGAACGGTCTTCTACTACATAATCAATTACGCCTTTTCCTTACCTTTGCTCGATCCTTCAATACCTATCAAGAAAAACATCACAACTAAACACGTAAGCGAAACGCTTAGTAAGTACATGGCATAACAAGCTAAACATCATACATATCCATAACTAGTATAACCACTAGTTAAGCTAGCGATATAGGGGCACTTACCTCACATCGACATAGTCGACCTAAACACGATCAACCCATAAGGTTGAACCTCATCCCATAGTTAGCCCAACGACTAACTAAGCTACACCTAGTGATGGATCCATACTAGCTAACGCACCCTATACCCTATCCTTCACCATTACCATGTAACAAACATGATAAAGCTAACACATAAACCATTATCATACCAAATATATGATAAAGCTAACAAGGACATGTTATAACCAATGTACTTACCTTGATTCTCAATCTACAACTTCACTAGCAATCACTTCCAACTTTCAACTTGTTTCTTGATGAAAGGACAACAATTAAAGGTTTTCAAGGCTTCTTTGATCACTTCACAATGGAAGATTTAAGCTTAATTAGAATTTTGATCTTCCCTCCTCTTTTCCTCTTATAACCGATCTTCACAAAGAAATACCAAAAGAAAGTCCTGGACATTTCTAAAATTATCTAGGCATAGTTATATAATTAATGAACTTTGCCCACTTGGCAATCTTAACCCTTCTAGTTTCATTCTTTCTATATTGCCCTCACATTTATCTATTTAGCTAACTAATATCACAAGACTTATAATATACAACATAAAATATTTACATAACTAGTACCTTATCGGGATACGGGTGTAACACGTGTGGTCTCTAAAAAGTAGAAGTAGGTTATTATTTATGGTATTAATTAATATATGTACGGGTGATCATGGGGCGGTTTGGGGCGGTTTTTGGTTAAAACCAAACCCCGAACAAAAAATTCGGTTTTAAGTTTTTTAAAACCAAGCCCCGCACCAAAAGTTCGGTTTGGTTTTTGGTTTTTTGAGGTTCGGTTTTTGTATATCCAAAATTTGAGTTTTTAGTTAAGTTCTTTAAATTCGGATATCCAAAATTCGGGATAACAGTTTTATATATCCAAATATCCATAAAATTATCAACATAAAATAAAACAAATTAAAAACATATAAAATGAATATGATATCTTAAAAACTTATTTTCTTGTTGATAATTTCATACATTATATAATTATAATCACATTATGAATATTCATATTAAATAAGGTGCAAATTGTAAGTTAAAATATTTTAAAAACTATTCCACCTGCATATGGTTTTACATAAATAATGAATGTTTTAAGTATGTAAAAATTATGTATTTATAGTCGTATTAATCGTGACGAAAAGACAAATATAACTTGCATATTAAAAATGCGAATTAGTATGTGTTTCTTACATATTTATGTCGATTATTATTATATTTTAAGGGTTTTGCTAAAAACAACCTACGGGTCTTGTGTAAGCATTGCATAATTATATAATTAACATTTAATGAATAACAAACATTTCATAGTTAATACCACTTACCACTTTTATAACGATTAAATGTATATAATTATGGAATATATGAGTTTATTAATTGTCATTTTTATAAATTTGGAATGCTTAAATAAAACCCACAGGGTTGTGTGGTATGTACTGCTTTCTTGGCCCTATGGTGGAGTATGATTTACATAGAACTATAAAGAATTGATAAGTAACAATAGGTCTAATTGAGGTGCTTGACCTCTATCAAGAACAAAACTTGATACAGAGACTTTTGGATATAAATGTGATGATTTTATTGATTCCTTGAACCCCTTATTTAAACTAAAAGTTGAAACCCATGTCAGAGAGTCATGGCTGAAAAGTAGGAACTAACAAGCAAGTTGGCGGAACAACTTTGAAAGAGTCTACTACATAAAAATAAAGCATACGAACTATTAAAAGAAAAATAAACAACTAGTCCTAAGCTGGGTCCAATTTGAAGCATGTTACATTGTGTTTAGCAAAACCCATATTTTAAATATAAATAATATTTAAAGTTTAATAGTTAAAGTGTGTTAAATAAAAAATTTTGTAAAATGTTTTAGGAAGGTAAATAAAAAATATTTTTAAAATTATGTTCACATTCAGTGTATTTATTATTTCCACATTTTCCACCTATGTCACATCATCCATTCTTGCCACGTCACATATGACGTCAGCCACATTTGCCAAAACCTTCTATTATATAGATTTAAATTGTGCGGTTGTGATTAAGCAATCGTATAATTCGATCTAGGTAACATAGTATTTAATATGGTGTTTTGTTTCTTACTTGCGTATAGAATGGAATGTATGTTGATTGTAGGTTGCGGGTTTGATTCCAACAAGTGGCACAATTTTTTTCAAAAGGAATTGAATGTAGTTTTCCACATATGTTAAAGTATAATAATGGTGGGCCATATGATGGAAATAACAATTGGCATCAAATTCATCCAACAAGGCGCATCGAAAAGATGCATGAACCAAATTCATCCAACAATGCGCCTGATATTTCATTTCATGTGTTCACACTGGAATATAGTGTTTTGCCAACACTATAAATAGAGGAGTTTGTATCTTCAGTAATCTCATCCCATTCCAAAAGCAACACACATAGTTGTGTGTTCTTGGTCTCTTTCTTTCTCCTAGTATTTGAGTCTATTAGAGAGTTTGTATGGTATCTCCTAATACAAGAGATATAAGTGTTTGTCCTTGTAACTAGAGAGAAGGCGTAACTCCTAATTTTCATCATAGTGAAACATATCTTTCCTTGCCCGTGGTTTTTACCCTATTGGGGTTTTCCACGTAAAATCCGTGTGTCATCTTTTATTAGTATTTTCTTATTTTAGTTGTGGGTTTGCTTCAGTCCGGTGTCACTTTTCTCAACAAGTGGTATCAGAGCTAAGGTTGGGTGTGTGTATAATTATTTATCGTATGCTCTATGGTTGCCACTTATAAGTGGACCCTCCACATCAAAAGATAAATAAGATTATACGTACTCAAAAGGTGTCCGTTACTATTCTTCAAAAATAGTAGTTTTGTCGAAAAGTAGATTGTGATTGTAGCAATGGTGGCAAAATTTGAAATCGAAAAATTCAATTGGAATAATTTCTCATTGTGGAAATTAAAGATGAAGGCTATCCTTAGAAAGGATAAATGTTTAGCGGCCATTGATGAAAGGTCAGCTGAGGTCACGGATGACAGTAAATGGGACGAGATGGTCGGAAATGCTATTGCAAATCTTCATCTGACATTAGCAGATGGAGTTTTGTCAAGCATAGAGGAGAAGATAAGTGCAAAGGAGATTTGGGATCATCTTGCTCGATTGTACGAGGCAAGATCGCTCCACAATAAAAAATTTCTTAAGAGGAAACTTTATGCTCTTCGCATGACGGAATCTACTTCAGTGACTGAGCATGTTAATAATTTGAATACTCTATTTTCTCAGCTCACGTCTTTGAGTTGTAAAATAGAGCCACAAGAACGTGCTGAAATTCTACTTCAAAGTTTACCTGACTCATATGACCAGCTTATCATCAACTTAACCAGTAATGTTCTTTCGGACGATCTAGTCTTCGATGATGTTGCAGCCGCCATTCTGGAAGAAGAAAATAGGCGCAACAACAGGGAGGACAGGCAAACCAGTTCAAGACAGGTGGAGGCTTTGGTGGTGACGAGAGGGAGGTCAATGGAACCTGGCTCCAGTGGGAGTCACAATCATGGTAATTCTAGAACAGGAAGGAAGAAGAATTATAAATGCTACAAATGTGGCAAGCCGGGTCACATGAAGAAGGATTGTAGGAGTTTAAATAACTCTAATCCTCAGGGAAATGTCGCTAGCACTTTAGAAGATGGTAACGCTCTGTGTTGTGAAGCAGCGGTTGCAAATGAAGGTAGAAAAAGATTTGCAGATGTATGCCTGTTCGATACTGGAGCTACTTTTCATATGACCGCAAGAAGAGAATGGTTTCATCAATATAAACCTATCTCTGGAGGTGGATCTGTGTACAGTTGCAATGATCATGAACTAAGGATCATTGGAATTGGAAATATCATGGTGAAGGTGCATGATGGTACAGTTCGTACTATTCGGGATGTGCGACACGTGGAGGGCCTGAAAAAGAATCTATTGTCTCTAGGACAATTGGATGATCTTGGTTGTAAGGTTGAAATACAAAACAAGATCATGAAAGTTATACAAGGCGCGCTTGTACTTATGAAAGGTGAAAAGGTGGCTGCGAACTTATACCAACTGAAGGGAAAGATAATGGAGGAGGCGGAAGCATCTGTTGCTTCACATAGTCCGAGTCATAGAGTTGCAATAACATGGCATCAGAAGCTTGGACACATGTCGGAACAAGGAATGAAGATTCTTGTTGAAAGGAAGTTAATTCCTGGCCTCACAAAGGTTTCTTTACCTTTCTGTGAGCATTGTGTTATCAGTAAGCAGCATCGCCTAAAATTCAAGACATCAAATTCTAGAAGTGTCTCTGTTCTAGAATTGGTTCACTCTGATGTATGGCAGGCACCGGTTCTATCCCTGGGAGGAGCAAAGTA
This sequence comes from Artemisia tridentata subsp. tridentata, assembly GCA_021014915.2. Taxonomy (NCBI): domain Eukaryota; kingdom Viridiplantae; phylum Streptophyta; class Magnoliopsida; order Asterales; family Asteraceae; genus Artemisia; species Artemisia tridentata. The sequence goes on from CP139508.1 coordinate 108,151,889, forward strand.
TTTTGTATCCTTCATTGATGACTATTCCAGGAGATGTTGGGTGTACCCAATCAAGAAAAAGTCTGATGTGTTTGAAGTTTTCAAAGTTTACAAAGCGCGGGTTGAACTTGATTCTGGAAAGAAGATCAAGTGTTTGAGGACAGATAATGGAGGCGAATACACTGGTGATGAATTTGATACCTTTTGCAGGCAAGAAGGAATCAAAAGGCAGTTCACGACGGCATACACTCCTTAACAAAACGGAGTGGCAGAGCGGATGAACAGAACCTTGTTAGAAAGAGCAAGAGCAATGTTGGCAACTGCAAGCTTGGAAAAATCATTCTGGGCAGAAGCAGTCAATACCGCCTGTTATGTGATAAATCGGTCACCTTCAACTGCAGTTGAGTTGAAGACACCGATGGAGATGTGGACGGGAAAGCCGGTCAACTATTCAGACCTTCATATATTTGGAAGTCCTGTGTACGTGATGTACAATTCTCAAGAAACTACAAAGCTAGATCCGAAATCCAGAAAATGTTTGTTCTTGGGGTACGCTGACGGAGTAAAGGGGTATCGCTTGTGGGACCCCACTGCCCACAAAGTAGTCGTCAGCAGAGATGTTGTCTTTATGGAAGACAAAATTCAAGAAAATGAAGAAGGTGATAGCACTACAAGAGAAACTACATCAATAAAGGTGGAAAAGCAATCTCAGTTGAGTGATTCTTCTGAAGCCGTACCACAGCACGAGGTGAATGAGACAACTGAGTCTCAAGCTCCAACGACTCGTACTCTTAATCGTGAAAGAAAACGCCCGGTGTGGCACACGGATTATGTTATGGAGGGCAATGTTGCATACTATCTTCTTACAGAGGAAGGAGAGCCATCAACTCTTCAAGAAGCACTAAATAATTCAGATGCTTCTGTAACCACTGTAAAAATTTCACCTTGTAATAAACTATTATATAATCTAATAAAGAATACTTATCCATTTTTCTACGTATAATTTTTTTTATCTGATCATAACTACTATCTAATGTGACGTAACTCACATCCTCGATAAACGTGCTCTCACGCAGACCAACATCAACTTACCTAATGTTTATTCCATATAAACATTTTCATATGTCAAGTATACAACTTTACGATATACAATTTGCCACTTTACGTTAATTTGTTAACAAACGTACAAACTAAACATTTCTTATTTATTAGAGTTTCTACGAAACCCTAAACCATTATAACAATGAATATAAATAACTAAACCCTAAAAATACTAGAGTACAACTCATTTAAACTAATGTACAAGTTACTAAAGCACAGAAACCCTAAATTCACTATAACTCCCGATACAAACCCTAAACTCACAAAACTATGATTTTATGTAATAAAATCACAAACCCTAATTAATATATATAAGATTTTTACAAAATATAAATGTACAAGTCTTTCAAGACAATGTACAAGTCATTCATGCATACAAACTAAATATTAATAAAAATCCCATTATAACCCTAAAGGTATTTATTTTAAAGCACATTATACAAGTCTATTATAAACAAGCATTAAAAATAAATTTCTTAAACTTACTAATTATAAGTACAAGTCCCTAAACCTAATGTACAAGCATCCAATGCATAGAAACCTAAAATCTCATTTATATACTTTTAAACTTAATAAAATTAACTTATAATTAAACTAACATAAGAAAACCCTAAAAATATATTTTCCATATTACATAAACCCTAGTACAACCCTATTAAGCCCATGGTACAACACCTTAAAGCACAACATGATTTCTTTTTCTTTTACATGCAAATCGATACATATATAAATAAGTAAACCCTAACTTAAATTCCTAACTAATATTTACTTAAACAAAACCTTAAGAACTAACTTGGTTATCTCACTTAAACCCTAATGTACAACACTTCATACACTAGGTACCACCTTACAAAGCCATTCGATCCTACCTCTAAAACCCTAGTTCGGTCTAGATTATACACTAACTAAACTAATTCTCACTAACTCCTAAGCATATATTACACCACATCTATCCTCCTAAGTCCCAAAATCATCCACATACCATTGTCCTCTAGATATTTAACTTTGCTCAAGAAGTGTAGGTAAGTTTATTGGATAGGATTTTTCCACATAGCCATTCCCTCCCCCTCCATACATGTGTCCTCCAACTTAACCTAGCCACATCACCTTGTTCCCTACACACTCCACAAGATGCCTAGAACACATTGAAACCCTAACTCATCCATTTCTATATATATCGACCCATCATTCTTCACCACAAATCGAACCCACTCAAAACCAGCCATACCCTCCATTCCTACTGATCAAACAGCCCAATATAAGTCTAAGAAAGGGTCTTGAGAAAGCTTAGGAGGAGGAAAACCCTAGGTGCTCCATTTCCAAACAAATCGCCACATATATTCCTATAATCGACTAAATATTCAAGTAAGTGAATCTAACCCTTTCTTATTACTTTAGCACACTTTAAATACTTCTAAAAATGATGCTAAATGATCCCTAATAAGCAACAAGATTAAAAACTAAAACTTTCCTTTTCTTTCTCTTTTTGTCGAGCACACCAAGAACACCCCTAATTAATTATTTTTACACATTACTAATCAAGAGGCTATAAAACATGTTAGAGATAGATTAAATATGTTAATAATACTGTTAACATGCGTTAAAAATTAGTTATAACACTTAAAAACTCAAAATCCGACTTGTTTTTCTCTTTTCTTTTTCTGTCGCAACAGCCCCCACTCGACCCACTTTGGACAATTATTTCGACCACTAAATGATGTTAATAAAATCTAAATTTTGGTCACATTAAAGACCACCCAGCTGGCTAGTAGTAGGAAAAAGAACGTCGTAAAAATCTTGTGTCGCCTCGCTTTTATTTGAGGTCCTTTCTGCCCTTTCGCCCACTGTTTCGAACGCACCCTTTTTAATTGATTCGAGCTTATAAGCTCGAATCATAAGCTAAAAAGCTGTAAATAAGGTGTTTATAAACTGATAATAACATTCATCAAAGAGTCGTAGCAAATCGTGCCTTTTTCCTAAGCTTAAAATGCGTAAAAACAAAATAAGGATGTCGAATGATATAGCGAAAATGCTTGGAGGGCCAAACCTGTCAAAACTCTAACTAATTTATTAACTAGGACCTAAAATGAAATCGATCTGAAGTTTAGGGGTAAAACCTGCCAATTTTGAAAGATGGAGTTTTATTGGGCCAAAAGTGTAAATATTTCGGAATTATTAAAACAAGGACTATTTATGCCAACGACTTAAAGTTGAGGGTATAAATTGTCATTTTTGAAACTACAGGGGTAAAAACTGTCATTTCACCAAAGTTGAGGGGTAAAAATTGTCATTTTTAAAAGTTCTGGGGTAAAAAATGTCATTTTATGAAAGTTTAGGGGTATAAACTGTCAATATATGAAACTATAAGGGTAAAAAGCGTAACATTATATAATTATTATTAGAAATATATTTTAAATATATTTATAATAAAAACTAATAAACGAAATACATTTATCTCGATACTGTTGATCCCTTAGCACGTTTAGAGTTAACTAGAAAGTTAATCTATTCGTGTTTATGACAAATACAATGTTATGATTAATTCTAACAGATTAATGAAACGTAAAAGTAAAAACACATAAGTATTTTTCAACGTTTAAATTCTTATTAGAAATGAATCAAAGAATCTATTACCCAAGTGTTTTGCGGAACAAACACTTGAGATTGAATAGACAAGGTATGGTGGTGTCTCCTATCTAAACTCAAGCTTTGCTTTGAGTGGTAACAATTCGACCCACTGAGCTATCTCAGCGATACGTTACTCTTTGTAGGAGAGAAGTTGCTTTGCAAAAGTCTAAGCTTTCAATGTACAAAACACACTCAACTTCTCTCCCATCTGAACCTATTTAAACACAAGTATAAAGAGTAAAAGTGATTAAAAAATAATACAAGTTGTTGAAGCAAGCGTGTCTGACAATTACAACAGTAATTGTCATTTCCAAGAACCAATATGAATGGGCTAAAAGTCTTTAGGAGTGGTTGGTCTGACACTCCATGACTTTTAGCCGTCTTAGGAAAGGTTTCTTCCTGACAAGATAAGATTTGATCTTATCTTAAACTCTTCCCAGATCTTCCCGCCTTTCTTTCAGGCTTTAGGTTCTTCAGTACACGCCTTCATTTATTAATCACAATTGTCGTTGAGGAGACTGGGGTTCAGTGAGTTCTTGTCCAACACTCACTGAACCATCAGTGACTTCTTTGGCTTAAGTCCTACTCAGGGAGTACCGCCTTCCTGAGTAGTGAATCCTTCTTCTTGAATTCGCTTTAAGCATCCTGAAGATGACTCACTGAGAGACTGTTCTCTCAGTGACTTGAATTGTTCTCGGTTTAAGTTAACACTTAGTTAATTTGTGTCCAAATCTTGTTTTAAGTATTCTTGGGTACTGATGGACCCAACAATCTCCCCCTATTTGGATATAAATTATTCCTAAGTGTTCTGATCAGTAATGAGTGAGCTAATGACTTCTGCTCATACTGAATGTACTAGAAAGTAAATAAGGACACTGAAATAATAAAAAACATCATCTTATTAATATCATTACAAGTCCTAACTAACTAAGTACAAAATACTCAGGGTTCTTGTACATAACCCATGAGTTCAAGTTTCACCTTCTTAGACACTAACACCTCCTTGTCAGGTCTTTCATTCATCATCTTGTCCAGCAGCTTGACAAACTCCTCGTTCTCAGGACTCTTTACTCTAAGTGCCATCAGTTTGTAGGCGAGGAGAGTTGTCGTTTCCACTAGATCAATGTCACTTACTCTTTGGAAGGCTGGCTGTGCAAATTCATCAATGAAGAAGATACCATACTCAGGCTTCTTGATGACACGGTTAGGAATGAACTTGACTCCCTCAGGGGGAATCCTGTTGCAGTGCAAAGCAGCTATATATTGTTCAGGTTCCTGATCCACTGCTTTTCTTTTCCTTCCGGACTTCTGAGTAGGTTCAGGGATTGCCAGTCCCTGAGAAGCAAGCGCCTACTCATGATCAATCCCAAGACTCTTGGCCACTCTTTCCAGTTCCTCATACTTGGCATTCAGAGACTTGATGAGAATTGGGGCATTCTTGCATTGTGTCTTCTTTCTTAGAATGGGCATCATCATATCCCATTCCCTTAACCCAAAGTCTGAGAATTTGATTGCTGAAAGGACCTCAGACTTTCTTGGCCCCCTATGTATTGTTATGCTTAGAGGCCTGGTGTTGTGAATGGTTATATCAGTGATTGTGCCTTCATCCTTGGTTTTGGTCATGTGCCATACGTACCTCTCATACGTTCTCTATCTCCTTTCTTCCTTCAGCTTGGCTTGCTGATTGTGTTCCTTAAGGAGTTCAGCCTGAAGCTTGAGAAACTCATCCCCTTTGATGTCCTTTTTCTCAGACTCCTTGATCACTTCTTTAGCAACCTCAACAATTACTGGTCTGTTGAGTTGCTGTTCAGTCTCTTGGGCCTTCCTGAGATCTTCTTGATGCAAGATTTCAGCTATTTCATCAGGAGTCCCAAAGACCCTTTTCCCTCCTTCCAAATCAACGTAAAAGGGTGCATCAGGATCTGCACTTCTTTTATTTGTGGCTTGAACCAAGTGTGCTTCAGGAGGAGTGCTTGTTTCAGTCACCATGATTCCCTTCCCTTTGTCAATGGGAGGGGGTTGACTGGTGGAAGTTTCAGGGACAACCACGATAGCAGAAGAAGGATCAGGGATAGGTTCATCATTTTTCTCCCCCTCAGCAGGTATTGGAACTTCAATGGATGTACCTGCTGACTAAGGAGGAGGAGCTACTTGAGAGGCCTGAAGAATGGTGAGAATACTGGAGACCATCTTTTTGGTTTCTGATGACTCATTCTTCAGGGTGGTAATTTCAGCCGCCATTGCCTTTTGGGTTGTGGTAAGTTCAGTGACATGGGAGGTATAGTGGTTGATCAGCTCATTATGTTTTGTTGAGAGCTGATCAAAGGCTGAGGATATCCTTTCCAGGTGCCCCTTGGTATCAGTGACTGCCTGATGAATAGAATCTTGCTGCGACCTGATAGATTTGAAGTCCACCCCCTGAACAAGCTTGATAAGCTCAATGATGGAATTGGAGGTGAACTTTTGAGTATCCATGTACTCGTGCAGTCTTTTGATCAGGATGGGATCATCTCCAAGTTGTTCCTGAACAGATTCAATACCCTTAAGAATGTTGAAGAGTTCCTTGTGCTGTTCAGTACCCATTTCATCAATGGTGTCTATCAGGTCACCAAGTTGTTTGTCAGTAAGTTTGGCGACCTGAAGCACTTTATCCTGAGATTCTTCAACAGAAGCCCTGAAGTCGGCATAGGAGGCTGCCACTTCAGTGTGCTGATTCCATTGTTCTTCCGTGAGTTCAGTGTAAAGACCCTCGTTGGCTTTGCGAAGGAATTTAACCAGTTGTCTTGCAGTCAACGGAAGAACGTTATCATATTTCGCCAACCACTGAGGAGTGGCGGGAGAAGAAGCACCTGATGATGATGATGATGATGTGGGGGAGTCGGGTTGTTGATCCTCAGGGGGAGGAGAAGATGGTTGTAGTTCAAGGTGCTGAGGAGGGCTAATATCAATCTCCATTTCCTCCTCAATACCCAGAAAGTCGTATTCATCACCAAAATCCACTAATTCCTCTTCTGACTCTTCATTCAGTAAGATTTCAAGTTCAGCCAGAGAAGGAACCTTCAGGGTATCCGGCTCCCCTCAAAAGAGGGCTCACCTTTTGTTGTGGTCAGGTCCTGACCCCGTCATAATAACCGAGTGGGTTTGCTCAGCCTGACTAGTCATAATAACTGGGGGGTTTGCCCAGCCTGACTTTTGGGGGCAGTTCCTGAGTGAAAGGATCCGCCTGAGGTGGTTATGGGTTCCGTATCAGCGGGTGGTTTATATCCCTCTAAGTCTTTGTCCCCCTGAGCGCCTTCAAGTCCTGACGGGTATTTTTCAGAACTATCATGAGGCACTGATTGTGATGGTTGATGGTCCCCCTTCCTATCAGGGTTGTACTGCCCTTTTGGGGATTCAGGGACCTTTACTCCCTGAGACCCTGAGTGTGATTGCTCAGGAACGTTAACGGGATGTGATTGGTGATGGGTCCCCTTCTCAGTGGAGTAGTGCTGCCCCACCGAGGATTTAGAACCCTTTTCTCCCTCAGGAACTGATTGTGATTTGTCAGTTCCTTCATCGGAATGTGAATGGGTGGTTGTTCCTGATCCCTCAGACTTGTGTATGTCAGTGGGAACATGTGGAAAGGGTTTGCCCGAGGACACTGAGGATGATTTCTCAGTGCCCTCCGTTGGCCTTTGTTTTGTGGTCAGGGGGGTCTCTGTAGTGGGTGTCTCAGAGGTCTGGGCCACATTCAACCCCTTTTTAAGGTTGAGTTGGTTTTCGGCATCAGTCTCAGTGGCGAGTGGTTTGGGTCTAACCACCTTACTGGACTGACCCTTCTTTGTAGGTGAAGGTACTGGAGAAACAGCGTTCTCCCCCTGAATAACCACCAGCATGTAGTTAGTCAGGGCAATGGGTTGTACCTCAGTGATGCCACTAGTGAAATTGGTCTTATGTAAGACGTCAGGTTTCATACCTTCGACGTCAGGCCTCACATAGTCAGAACCAAGAAGGTCCTGAAGCACACAGGAAATAAACCTAGGATAAGACAAGTGTTTTTGCCTAGATTTTCCTGAGAGCTTAGCAACAAGGTCACGGAAGATAATACCTCCGATATCTATTTTTCTACCCTCCAAGAGACTGAACAACATCAATTGTTGTGATGAGTTCAATTGCTCAGTGGAGGATTTATTCCCCCCAAGGACCTGAATGACAAATGTCATCAGGATCCTCCAGACTGGGTGGAACCAGGTTTTGACAATTGGAGCCTTTTCTAATAAGGCTCCAGCGGACTCCTTAGGACGTTTTGGGTCATGAGGTCCTAAGAATATCAACTCTGCTTTGACCTCTTGGTCAGTAGGATTGGGCTCAAAAGCCTCAGCAAAATCAAGACCAGTGGCCTTGATGAAGTCATTGTAACCCAGGGAGAGAGTCCTTCTCCCATTCATCACTGTGAAAGTGATGATGGATTCTTTGGTGTCTTTTGGGCAAGTAGCCACAACAGCACACCAGAATTCCCTCAAGTAGTCATGGTAGATGACTGAGGGGGTTTTGGTAAATGCTTTTGCAAGAAAACAGTTTTGAAGATATTTCATTACGTTCTTGTAAGCATGGAACTTTTGTGGATAGGAAAAGTTTCCCACCACATTGTTCTTTCTGAGGTCTACGCCCTCTAATATGAAATCCACATTAGGGGCGTATGTGATAGCATTAGAAGAAGCCATTTGTATTGGTAGGTCAAGGTTAACAAATGATTCAGGGTTTCTAAAGCCTAAGAACACACACACATACTATTAGTTTTGAGAAAAATGGGCAGAATTTGCTTAAAATTTCTAATAGACGTGTGTGATGTTATTTTGGTTGGGGTATTTATAGGGAAGTGAAGTGGAGGGTATTTTAGGCATTTAAGCGGATTTTATTTATTCAAAAAGAATTTTTGGAAACTGTTTTGAATAAAATGTTTTGGGATCCGCATTTAATGCCAACACTCCACTTTTCCCTGGTTTGGCGCAACAGTCAAGGTGAACAGTTGAGCAGTTCTGCAAAAGTGTAATTTGCAGAGATGAGTCATCACATATCTGTAATGTGATTGGAGAGGCATTTAATGCCAAGTGGGAATGTGGGGGCCCAGAGGTGGAAGCTAGAAAGGCAAAAAGAACAAATATTCTTAAATTAAATATGAGTTCAGTTACCAACCTCGGACATTTACTAACTAGATACTTAGAGCATTTAAGTCAGTATTTAATGTCACTTGAGGACCCTGAATGACTTATCATTCAGTGAACCTGATTGTCAGGACTTGGGTTTAGTCACTGATGGTTCTAGTGATCAGGAATTTGGGTCTAAGTCCTGAGGTTCAGGGTTTAGGAACTTAGGTATAGTTCCTGAGGACCAAGAATTCAAGAACTTGGGTTTAATTCCTGAGGATTAAGGTTTCAGGAACTTGGGTTTAGTTCCTGAAGTTCAGTGACCTTTCTCACTGAAGAACACATTGAGTCAGGGATTCAGAATTTACACATATTTGGATGGAGTCAATCAGTGGACTGATTCTCAATATCCAACATTCCTAGTTCAGCTTTCAGTCTGGTGAAAGTTGGTTAATCCAATGGCTTGGTGAATATATCAACTAGCTGATATTCAGTAGGAATGAAGTGTAATTCAATGTCACCATTCATGACATGGTCCCTGATGAAGTGATATCTAATATCAATGTGTTTTGTTCTCTGATGAAGAACAGGGTTATTTGATATGGCAATTGCACTTGTGTTATCACAAAAGATGGGAACCATCTTGTACTAAATTCCATAGTCACTGAGTTGACTTTTCATCCAGAGTACATTTGCACAACAACATGCTGCTGCAACATATTCTGCTTCAGCTGAGGACATGGCAACTGATTGTTGCTTCTTAGCACTCCAACAGACTAGTTTTCCACCAAGAATTTGTCAAGAGCCTAAGGTGCTTTTTCTGTCCATGTTGCATCCAGCATAGTCAGAATCTGAGTATCCTTTAAGATCAAGGCCTGAACATTTTGGATAATATAATCCAAGGTTTGGAGTACCTTTCAGGTACCTGAATATCCTTTTCACAGCAGTGATATGAGTCTCTCTTGGGTCAGATTGATATCTGGCACATAAGCAGACTGAGAATTGGATATCAGGCCTTGATGCAAGTAAATACATCAGTGATCCTATCATTCCTCTAAAAAGAGTTTGATTTACTGGTTTTCCAGTAAGATCAGGACCAAGGTTGTTTGGGGGTACCATGGGAGTCTTGACTGAGGCACAGTCACTGAGCTCATACTTCTTCAGTAGGCTTTTAACATACTTTTCTTGACTGATAGAGGTTCCTTTATCCACTAGTACAAAAATGAGATTTGGTCACACATGTTGTTTTTCGAACGGCCACACAGTAACTTTTTATGTGACTAAATGTACCAGAATAAAAGAAACAGCCACACTTGATCCGACTTGTATGACCATTTCATCTTTCCAACTGAGGCTACAGTCACACATTTGAATATTTTCGTGACTAGAGGTATCTTGTAATTTTTTTTTTTGATTATTTAGTCACATATAATTTGGGACGTGTGACGGATACAAATAAGTTTGGAATATTAGTGATGTGCGTGTGTATTGCTCTAATTCTTTTATATCCACGGCAGCGGCTCCAAAGGCTTGGTGCGCGCGTGATGTCGTTGTGGTTTTAGCAGTATTAATGCCTACTCAAGTTTTAAATTTATATTTAGCCGACTTATCAATAAAACACACACTTTAACGAGCAGTGTACCCGGTCAGTATGAATATAATGGTAAGTAGAGTGTCGATCACTAAGAGTGGAACGTATTATCTAGTTATTCTAATCAGTATTTTAATATCCTAGGTTAGGTATACAATCATAATCTAACGCAAGGGGGTTCAGCCTGAGAGACTAACACGGTTTGGTTATGATTAAATATAAACTAAACTAATGAGCACGAGTCAGCGATTAGCACACACGTACACAGATAGATACTCGAGACAATAAGAAGACCTGTCCTGATAATTAAGTAGCTTGTCACTTGTTTTATTGCTAGTTTTATATGAAGTGTATGTAATTAACCCTTTCTCGTTGGCTCTAATCTTATCGGCGAGTAAACCCTTAATGATCACTTATGTCTATCCCACTATCCTAGAATATTGAGCATTTGTGATGCCCACGTTTCGTATACGCTAGAATAGATAGGCGAGGAAGGGGCATGGCGACCCAAGCAATGCTCAGCTAGACACAGAGGTTATCAATGCACTAATAAAAGTCACCAAAGACATCAACATATAAACTTTAATTAATGGGAAAGCAATTTTAAGGGGTGCCCATGATTTTCCGTAGTCACATGGAATCGGCCCATCAATCCTGATGAATTAAAGTGTACTAATACAATAAAACAAAACTACTTAATGAATTGAATACATGCAGGACCTTCTTACAGCTCTTGTATCTTCGTTTAGGGTGTGTCTTGTGCTGCTAATACGTCTGAATTCGTCTTAGGGTTTCTTCTGTCTTCGGTCTCTAAAGTCTCTAAGTGTCACGAAATTCGTCTGGCCTTGGGGTATTTATAGTTTCTGTCTGAGGGTTAGATGCGGCGCATAGGATAAGTAGATGCGGCGCATTGACTTAACTTCGCGTGGGGTCCAAGATTAATATATTCAGGAATATTCGTATACCGCCTTAAGATGCGGCGTAACTCCATTTCTCTATGCGGCGCATGTCCTTTGCTGACTTGGATCGTAACTTGTGAAATCTTGATAGTGATGCGCCGTATGTACGAAGTATGTTGCGGCGTATCTGGAGCAGAATGATCTTGATTTTGTACATTTCAGTAGACTCTTAACATCTTGCTTGTTTTGCTCCATAATTAGTCCAAAATCGCCAAGTTTCACATAATACTTGTTTTTACCTGAGAATTACAAAAGTAAACATTAACGTATCAATTCTCATATATAATATAATAAAACAAGTCAAATAAATAGGATAAATGATGATAATAAAATGTACTTATTTGAGTTCATCAATTAGTCACACTATATATATACATATGTGACAAATATATGTCACACAATTGAACAGTGTGACCAAAATCCATATATGGTCACATGAAGTAATTGTGTATGTGGCTAAATCATATACTCAAGTTTGTCACACATTATCTAAAAGTGACTAAATCATATAGTCAAATTTGTCACACATTATTTAAAAGTGACTAAATCATATACATGTGCACTTAGTGTTTCCCTAAATAAAATTTCCCTCTTCTCAACTTTTCACAAGCCCGCCTAAATTTTTCCCCAAAATCAAATTGCCCTCCTTCCCAAATTCCCAAATATTTCATTAACCATCCATATATCCCTCTCAACTTTTCAACATAAATCTGCTCTTTCTTCTTCTTCTACCACACTCGCACCAAGACCACCGCTCGCACCACCACCACATCTGCACCTACATGCCGCCATCACCTCCTCCATCTGGTCATCTTCCTTTTTCTCATCCTTGTGGTATGACGAGTTCACAAATCATTTTTGTTGTCTAATTATTTAAAAACCGATTATAATTATAGTAAACAGACGAGGTTAGTGATTTTGTGTAATTTTGGGTTTAGGTGATTTGTTTATTAGTTTTAACAATTTCTTCAAGTTTGTGAGGTGTTAGGTCTAGTAATTTGATGAGGTTCTGTCACTTCTTTGTTAGTTGATTGCTTGAAAGTAGTATGTTCTGTTGCCATTTATGTTTATTGTAGACTAATTTAGAGTGTAAGGATGCAATTTGATTCAAGTTTGAATGTTTATGCAGTGAGGTTAGTAATTTTGTGCAATTTAGGGTTTAGGTAATTATGTTTTATTAGTGTTAGAAGTTTCTTTGAGTTTGTGAGGTGTTCGGTTTGGTAATTTTGGTGAGGTTATGTGCTAGTTGATTGCTTAAAAGTAGCATAACCCGTTGCTAATTTTCTTTATGGTGACCTAATTTGGAAGCTATTGATGCGTAGTCAAATATATCTGAGCGTTTTAGGTAGCTTCTGAACAAAGTGCAGTTGGTGTAACTGCTACTTAAAATTATATTAATTTGGAATAATTTCGAGACCTGATGTGTTGTAGGCTTGGTCAAGCATGACTGCTTGCATAAGTAGTTGGATAAACAAACAAACTAATTCGTATTGGTTTAATCACCTGCTGACAGTTTTTAATAGTGTTAGCGAATAACTAAACGGATTTTTATAGCGAAAACTAAAATGAGCATGTCAGAGCTTGCCTAATTATATTGCATAAGTCGAGTCTTAACCAACATAGGTGTTTGGATTCTAGGCTTTTTATTTGTTTATTTTTTGTAAAACAATATATTTTCAGATAATTGCTATAACTTCTAATCTATAACCACTTGTAATAATTAGATGGATCTAGAAGCAATTTTTTTCTGATGGCGTAAATCTGAAAATGCAGTGCATGCACTATGGAAAGTTCCTCATCAGTCTCGCGTATGCTCAGCAGTCTCGCGAAAGATCAAATTATGAGCAAGCAGCCCTTAATGAAAGAATGCAAGACTATAAAAGACAGATTGATCGGGAAAGTAGATGGTCGTCTTCAAATGGTTCCAATAGATCTCCAAATGGAGATGGCATTCAGGCAATTGGTAGAAGTTCCCATAAAATGATCGAGGCAGTTATGCAATCTGCTTCAAAGGGGAAGGTAGCAACTCAATACCAATTTTCCTCTTTTTAGCCGGGGTTCCTTTCATTTAGACCGTAAACATGAGTTTCTCTTATGTGTATTATCAGGTTCAAACAATACGCCAAGGATATCTTTCAAAGCGCTCCTCAAACTTGAGGGGTGACTGGAAAAGAAGGTTTTTTTGTTCTTGATAGTCGAGGAATGTTATATTATTACCGGAAACAAACCAGCAAACCATCTGTAAGTTGGAATACAATTGCACATTATAGGGGTCTGGCAGTCGAATATGCTCTATTGATCTTTATTAAGATTTATCTTTTGATAGGGTTCTGGCAGTCAAATATCAGCTCAAAGGAATAGTTCTGAACTTGGTCATGGGCTGCTGAGTCGTTGGCTTTCATCTCATCATCACCATGGTGGGGGCGGAGTACATGACGAGAAATCTGTTGCTCATCACACTGTCAATTTGCTGACATCAACGATAAAGGTGGATGCTGACCAATCGGACCTCAGATTTTGCTTCAGAATAATTTCACCCAAAAAAAACTATACTTTGCAGGTAACCTTCTGTTGCTTCTTTTCGGGTACATTCGATGCTAAATATGCAAAACTAGATGTTTTAATATTGTTTTAAGAGTTGCTATTGTAATTGCAGGCGGAGAGTACCCTGGATCAAATGGATTGGATAGAGAAGATAACAGGGGTTATTGCTTCATTGCTGAGTTCCCAGGTTCCTGAGAGGGTAATCATCTTTGAGTTCTTTTTTTCTTTTCATTTATTTGGGTCTTAGAAGATTTGTTTAATCATCTAGCTGCCAGTGATAGTAGCTCATTTGAAAGTTCTGATTTCGATCACACAGCTGTAGAGGAATATGCATCTGAAAGGCCTTCCTATCCAAACCCTGGCCGCCTATCAAGAATTTCACATCACCTGCAATCTGCTCCCAAACCCATAGACGTGTTGCGTAGAGTTTGTGGAAATGACAAGTGTGCCGACTGTGGTGCCTCTGACCCTGATTGGGCATGCTTAAATCTTGGCATTCTTGTCTGCATTGAATGTTCTGGTGTGCATCGTAACCTTGGTGTCCACATATCAAAGGTAAACCTTGTGCTTAATAGAAATTTGATTGAATTATGGCAATATATAGACCACAATTGCAATTGTTCTGTAGCCTGTATGCATGAACCCAACAACTTACATAGGTGTAAATAAGCAATGACTTTGAAACCGTCAAATTTTACTTCTTTTAAAAGATTTGTTGATGTAAGCATCATAATGAAGTTGTTTGAAGATTCATTCATTGTTGTATTGGACCATGCCATTGATTTGTTTACTTGAAATGCTGCATTTGACGTAGGAGTTTTGTTGTACTTGAAAATGGGCTTAACTCAAGTCTGAAATATGCTGTCATTTTACTTGAGACTGAAAAAATGACTTGATGCGAACTTTTGCTACAGGTACGATCGTTGACACTTGATGTTAAAGTGTGGGAGCCGTCTGTGATTACCTTATTTCAGTCTTTGGGGAATGCTTTTGCTAATTCAGTTTGGGAGGAATTGTTGCAGTCAAAAGGTGCCTACAAGACAGAACTTGTTCCAACAGGGTAAAGAGCTTACTTGTTATGATATCAATCTTCCTTTTTTATCTCATCCTATGTAAATGTGATGATAACACATTTGTGTTATTTTGTTGTTGGTTTTGTCACCATTTCCAGGAACTAACAGCTGTGAAGCAACATCTTCTGGCTGAATTTTTCTTCTTCGCCTGTTGTGACCAGCAAGCCTAATCATGTATTGATTGATGTAATCTGTTTGGTAATCGTTGCAACATTGACTGTCTAATATTTTGATTGAACCATAACCACAGACATGTGGATACTCTATGGTAAATTAACCATCTTATTTTGCCTTTTTAGGAGGAGCTTGCTCTCCTTAAGAGGCAGAATGTTTCAAGGTCTTTAACATTTGGTCCAAAATTTGTAGAAGAGGCCAAACAAGAAGACGAGAATGATTTCAACGCAATTACACTTGCTCATGATAACAAAGTCCTGAGGGTCTCCTCAAAACAGGTAATTCAAGTACATCATCCTGTATTTACTAACAACTTACTATTTTCAGAAAATCCCTGTTAAGTTCTGCCCGAGAAGGCGAGGAGATGCTACTGAAGTTTATGCATCCACTGGTAGTGAACGATCAACTGTCTGCTCGTTTTGTTCTACTACTGCTAGTGAAAGTTTAGTTACAGTTGTTAGTTATAAGTTAGTATTGTTGGTTCATATAGTTAGTACTCCTTATATGATATGTATTAGTTGGTTCATATAGTCAGTACTGCTTATACATTCCAATTTTATTGTATTTGAATTTGTTTTGATATATATTTGAATTTGTTTTGATATATATTTGAATTTGTTTTGATATATATTGATTTCTTAAATGTGACTAAAAGATGTATATAGTAACACTTATTAACACTTTTGGTCATTGTTTGTTTAATTTGTTGTGTGACTAAATATTACAAAAGGCCACACAAAAATTTTTTATGTGGCAATTGGATGATTAATAGTCACACAAAATACAAATTTCATCACTTTAAACATCATATGGTCACACTCTAAATACCCAAAACAAACATGTTTTGTGTGACTAAATATTACAAAAGGCCACACAAACATAAAATTCAAGTGACCATTGGATGAACAATAGTCACACAAAATACACATTTCTTCACTTTAAACAACATATGGTCACACTTATTCACACTTTTGGCCACTGTTTTTTAAATTGTATGTGACTAACTCCAAAAAAACAACACACGTTGTGTGACTAAATCATCACAAATGTCACATTTATTATATATTCATGTGGCCATAGGATGAGAAATAGTCACACATACTGATAAATCCAACAAAACTTGTGCCTAATTGGTCACACATATTCGGGTTTTGGTCACTCTTTTTCAATGAAAATGGCCACAAACTAAACAATGTGACCATATGAACCCTATGGTGGCGCGACTTTTCGTCACACACACCCAAAAAAATGTGTGACTATATGCATATAGACACACATTTTGTGGTGTGACGATATCCAGTTTTTGTACCAGTGATAGAGGTTCCTTTATCAGTCTGCTTAATTTGTAGACCAAGGAAGTAAGTCAGTTCTCCCATCATGCTCATTTCAAATTTCTTTGCCATAAGTTTTTCAAACTGTTTGCAAAGTTTATAATTTGTTGAGCCAAAGATGATGTCATCAACATACACTTGTACAAGTATGACATCATTATTTGTCTTGTAGATAAACAATGTGTTGTCTATCTTGCCTCTGACAAATTTGTTTTGGATCAGGAAGGCTGAAAGAGTCTCATACCATGCCCTGGGAGCTTGTTTCAGTCCATAAAGGGCTTTGTTAAGCTTGCAGACATGATTAGGAAACTCATGGCATTCAAATCCAGGAGGTTGCTGAACATAAACTTCTTCTTTCAGTGAGCCATTTAAGAATGCACTTTTAACATCTATTTGGTACACCTTGAAGTTCATGTATGTAGCAAAAGCAAGGAAGATCCTGATGGCTTCCATCCTTGCTACTGGTGCAAATGTTTCTTCATAGTCAATGCCTTCTTGTTGATTATAGCCTTTGGCTACAAGTCTGGCTTTGTTTTTAATGACTATGCCATTTTCATCAGATTTGTTTTTAAATACCCATTTCATGCCAATGACTGAAACATCTTCAGGACATTTGACCAAGGTCATTACCTTGTTTCTGTCAAATTGTTCCAGTTCATCATTCATGGCTTGAACTCAACTTGGATGTTTTAGTGCTTCCTTAACACTTTTGGGTTCAATTGTGAAAATGAAGTCCACAAATAGGCATTCATTGGCTGAGGCTGCTCTCAGTTCAGCAGCCATGCTTCTTGTGAGCATGCCTTCAGTAGGCTCACCAATTATATTGATAAGTTCTATATCCTGAGACCTAGTCCAACTGTCCTGAGGTCTTGGAAGCTGATTAGAACTTGTAGAGGCCTGATGGGTAGGATCAGGATCAGACACATAATGTTCTTCAGCATCTTGAGTGTCTGAGTGGGTTGACTCATCACTGAGATTGTTTAGTACCTGAGCACTTTGTACTGACTGAATGAATTCATCAGTACTTTGTGCTTCAATAAACTCAGTGATGGTTGGGTAAGGAAGGTTGTGGGGAATGATGTAATAGGAGATGTCAGCATTTGCATGGTACTGAGTGGAAGGACCATTATCAACATGATGTTCATTAGGAGGGTATCTTGATGATCCATCAATACCTATCTCTTCCACTGAGTTGTTAGAGACACTGATTGCATCAGTACTCTCATCAAAGGTAACATGAAATGTTTCCTCAGCATGCTGTCTCCTAGTGTTGAACACCCTAAAGGCCTTTGAGACAAGGGAGTATCCTAGGAAGTATCCATCATCAGCTTTGGCATCAAATTTTCCTAAGTGATCCTTGTTATTATGAATAAACACAGGACACCCAAAGACATGAAAGTAGCTGATGTCAGGGATTCTTCCCTTGAATAACTCATAAGGAGTTTTGCTATGTCTCTTGACAATGATGGATCTGTTTTGTGTGTAACAGGCAGTTTTTACTGCTTCAGTCCAAAAATGTTTGGAAATGACTGATCCATTTAGCATTTTCCTAGCTGCTTCAATGAGTGTTCTATTTTTCCTTTCAGCCACCCCATTTTGTTCAGGTGTGTAGGGTGAGGAAAAATTTTGTGAAATGCCTTTCTCATCACAGAAACATTCAAGTTTGCCCTAACAGATATGTAAGTGATTTGATATGTAGATTTGAAAACATAATTATGTTTTTTAATATGTCAAATATTTTTTTGTAGAAAAGAGGTGTTAAGAGTTGTACACGATGGCACTGGTTGGATCCAGAATTGAAATGTGATTGGTATAAACACCATCTTCGTGAAATGTATTTGATTCTCAACCCCAATGAAAGACATGAACTTGAAGTTGAAATGAGGAGCAGAGATGAGTTAGCTGTTGTGGAAGTGGAATTTGCAGAGATGAAGGTAGAATTCAAGAAAAGTCAAAATTGTTTGTTTATCTACAAGTCAGCTGTGGTTGTCTTAGTGGTTTTATTTGGGTTGGTTTTAGCTATGAAATAGGTAGTATCAGTTGTGGTGTGTTAGGGGAACTTAGCTTTTGGCAGAAAATATGTAATGAATATTTTCTAAGTGGGTTGGTTTTAGTTTTCATTGTTGTAAGAACCAGCTTTATGTAATGAATATGTGCTTTTGTTTCACATGGTTGCAAAATGGTAGGGTATGCAAAATGTAGATGTTGGTGTTTTTTTTTGGCTTTTAGATTAGTTTGTTTGCAGTGTGGTAGGGTATGACAGCAAAAAGTCGAAGGGAAAAAGGAAGTGAACAAATTTATGGTTGATAGTGAAATCAGGTAGTGCATGACAGCAAATACAACCATGTTAGAAAGCAACAACATGTGGTATGACAGCAATTTTCTACCCATTCCACATGACTTTTTGCAAAAAAACCAACAAAAGCGACCCATTACCACATGCATTTTTGGCAGTTTCAATGACTTTTGGCAGTTTCAATGACATAAACAAACATATAAGAAAAAACAGATACTAGTTAAATACATAATAAATTTCATTCATTCAAAGGCAGTCATTGTTTTCAAAGCACAAATAAACAACACCCAAAAGATGTGCTTTTCAGCAGCCTACATGAACCATGAAATTTTAGGTTATAAGCAGATTCAACAAGACACATCAAGGAGACACATCAAATGCCTTGTCTGGAGTAGATCCTGTGCCATTTTTGTCAAACTTGAATGTGAGTTTTCTGTTGGCAATTCTTTCTGACCTACCCCTTTGTTTCACAAATGTTCTGGTAGATGTTGAACATTTCTTCTTTTTTGCTTTAGGTGGACCTTCCTGATCAACATCCATGTTTGCAGGGACAGGATCTTTGCCATTGTTCTTAGCTGGAGTGGATGTTGCTTCATCAGCTTGTGTATCTTCCATAGTTGCAGTGACACTGAGATCTAGGCTTTCTTGGATTTGCTGAGATGGTGCTTGTTGTTGCACATATTCCTGAAAAGCTAGTTGTCTTGCCCTTCTTTCTTGACTAGTTTCCTCCCCTGACACTTCCCAATCTTGATTCAACCAGTCCAATCTGTCTTCCCATTCTTGTTCAGCTCTAACTCTGGCAAGGTACTGTTCCTGCTCCATAGCTTGTTCCTCCAAAATTGCTCTTAGATTTTCTTCATCTGCTCTTTCATAATACTCCTGTGTAACAACAATTTAGGATTGGTTTTGGCCCAATAATAGTTGCATAAAAAACTTATGAAAATTGAATTCTCACCTTATCTGTAAGACCATCATCACCCACAGTTTATGGGCCATCATGCCCCACAGTTGATGGGCCATCACCACCCACAGTTGATGGGTCATCACCACCCACAGTTGATGGGCCATCACCTCTACCACCTGTCTTGGCTCTACCCCCTCTACCCACACCTCTGCCTCTACCCCTTCCTCTGCCCCTACTACCTATGCCACCACCTCTACTTGCACACTGTGGTATTACAGGGCGACTTTTCCTACCAGGTTGCCTAATAACAGTTTCTGGTTTGGGTTGTGTTTCATTTTTACAGCCCTTTTTGTTATGTCCTTGTTGCCAACAATTGGTACAGGTCATTCTCCTACCCACCCTACTAACTTGAGTTGCCTCAGTTGGGCACCTAATTCTTTGTTTTTGTGGCCTACCTGGCATTTTTCTAACTATTGGTGGCAATGGTGGAGGGAGTTTGGTTTTCTTCCAATAGCTGGTTCCTAAAACAGGCCTAATTGAAAACTGATAAGTATTAAACCACATATCCTGACTAAACCAGTAACTTACCCCAAGATCTGCATCCTTCCCTACATGCAAATATCCTGCCATTGCATGCACACAAGGCACACCACTCATCTCCCATAACCTACAATCACATTGTTTCTTCAACAAATCAACTCCAAAACTGGCATCACCTCTTCTAACTTCAAGCACTTGGTATGCACTAGGGTAAACAGTCAAGTGTCTGTAGTAAGATAAAAATAACATAAATTAAATCAGATATGCAAATTAAATAAAATGTTTAATTACTGTATTACATTAAACTTTTACTAACCTTGCCAACTCAGTAAGGATCATAAGTCTCTTTCTGATAGAAGGAGTGATCATATCTTCTAAGTTAAATGCTAGTTTATTCATTGCTACCAACCTCTGCATTACATAAACTCTTATTTCTTCAAGCATGGTTATGATAGGTTTATGCCTTGGTATCAACATAGCCCTGTTAAAACTTTCACATATTCCATTCTCAAAAGATGCACATCTTCTGTCCATTTCAAAGAAAGCCCTTGACCATGTATTAGGATCCCTTGTTAGTAGATAATCATATGCTTCCTGATCCAATTGTCTGATTTGAGACATGTAATGATCAAACTGAGCCTCCATTGTACTACTAGCTGCACACCAAAACAATCTCCTAAACTGCACACCAGAGAACTTCTTCTTGAAGTTCGCATAAACATGTCTAGTACACTTCCTATGCTCTGCATTGGGTAACAACTCAGATACACCATCAAGTAGACCCTGTCATGATTAGAAAATACAACATTTAGGAATTTTAATTCATTGTAAAAGGGAAGACTATCAATTGAAAAAATAAGTATTACCTTATGCGAATCAGAAATGATAGTTATACCAGTTCCACAGTTCAAGCTCAAATCATCATGAAGAAGAGCTAAAAACCACTTCCAATTTTTAGCATTTTCTACTCTCACTACAGCCCATGCAATAGGATACATTTGGTTGTTTGCATCTCTACCCATTGTTGTTAGTAATTCCCCCTACATGTATGCTTCAAAAAACAGCCATCTAGTCCTATCACCTTTCTGCACCCAGCTAGCCAACCATCCCTAACACCCTTAAAACAGATGTAGAACCTTTTGAAGTAACATTTTCCAGCAGCTGTCTCTTCCACATCCAATCTGCAAGTTGAACCTGGGTTTGAATCAAGTATAGCTTGTCTGTAGTCCCACAACTTCCCATAGTGTTCAATAAGACCACCTTCATGATCATATAAAGCTAACTGTTTTGCTCTTTGGCATTGTCCCAGACTCACTTCAATCATATACTTCTCCCTAATTTGTTCTTTCAAAGTCCTTAAAGGAATAAAAAGATCTTTTATTATATCTCTTGCACACTGTGTAGCTATCCACCGATAGTTAACAATAGATCCAATATTGTAATTCCTAGAACATTTGTGCTCAGAATTCAAAGACTTGATCTGGAAAGAGTTTTCAGTACTCATCCAAGATGCCCACATCCTAAATGGACACTCTGAGTTTTTATCCTTTCGAACCATTTTCCTGGTCCATTTTTTTCCTGGACTTCCAGTGGTTGTAAGAACAGGAACTTTACTGCTACCCTCACCTTTGTCATTAACTTTGTTACACTTCTTCTTCAACCCAACTTTTTTTCTAACATTCTTAACATTCCCCTTCTTAGATGATTCTGCTGTATCAGCTTTTCTCTTTCTATTCTTGTTAAAAACCATATTCTTATTACCTTTTTTCCCAGCACATCTACCCTCATCAACATTTCTACCACAAAACACTAACACAGCTTTCCAGTCATTTCTCATATACCAGAGTTGGTATCCATGTGCAACTGCATAGTTACACAATGCTAATTTTAACTGATCCGGATCCTCATACCTCATCCCTAATACAGGTTCCATCTGGTTCCAAGGTATGTTAGGGTTAAAGACTGGGTAAACAACACCTTTCTTTACCTTAAACATATGGTCTATTCTACTAGCATCAGGATCCTCTTCTGGGATGTTAGGTTGAGTGGAAGGTGGATCGGGAACATAACCTCTAAACAGACCCCTGTTAGAACATAGCCTATTTAGGAACTCATCATGTGTGTCCATTGGTTTAATTACTACATCTTCTTCACCAGTGCTAAAAAAATCTGTACCATCAATTTCCTCATTCCCATCATCACTAGTGTACTCATCCGAACTTGTCTGATTGTCTACTTCTTCAGTTTCATAATTCAGATAGTCCATAACATCATAATCAAAGTGTTCTACATATAAATCTACCATAAACCCATTATCATAACCAAGCTTCAAAAACTCATCAACATGACTATCTGATTTTAACTCTTTTATACCCAAGCTTAGTTTGCATCCAGTTTTGCAATAATATAGTCTTTTAACAAGACCAAGAACTAATCTCATAACAATTTCAGTGAGGTCCTCATAAGACATACCTTCAAAATCAATATCTGTAATCTGTTTTACATCACCTTGAATGTATCTCAATGGGCTAGGAACAAATACACCATCGTGATAAAGATTCACAGTAAAGACCCCCTTCAATTTCTTCGATTTCGGTTTATCTGTAAATTAGGGTTTCAAAATTAAAATTAGGGTTTTTACAAATTCATACTTAAAAAAAGGAAATTCAACTAAATAATATGTATACCTTTTGCCATTGCGCACGGATTGTTCAAAACTCAAATCTACTTTGACATTTTTTTTTTCACATATTAAAGAGTGTGTGTGAGTGAAGTAAACGTGAATGAAGTGATATTGTGTTTAGTTTCAGTATTTATATAGACAGCATTACTATTTTTGGGTTCGTTTAGGGTAATGAGTTAAGTGATGATATGGAATTTCAAAAAAAAAAAAAAAAAAATACGTGGAATATGCCCAGGTGGCAAAATTGGTATTATTAGGACAAAACTTTAGAAAAAATTAGTCAAATCGGTAATAAATTTGTAGATTATTCAATCCGGGACAAATCAGTAAGTTTGTTGCTATTCTATAGCATTTACCCCTGCATTTGACGTAGGAGTTTTGTTGTACTTGAAAATGGGCTTAACTCAAGTCTGAAATATGCTGTCATTTTACTTGAGACTGAAAAAATGACTTGATGCGAACTTTTGCTACAGGTACGATCGTTGACACTTGATGTTAAAGTGTGGGAGCCGTCTGTGATTACCTTATTTCAGTCTTTGGGGAATGCTTTTGCTAATTCAGTTTGGGAGGAATTGTTGCAGTCAAAAGGTGCCTACAAGACAGAACTTGTTCCAACAGGGTAAAGAGCCTACTTGTTATGATATCAATCTTCCTTTTTTATCTCATCCTATGTAAATGTGATGATAACACATTTGTGTTATTTTGTTGCTGGTTTTGTCACCATTTCCAGGAACTAACAGCTGTGAAGCAACATCTTCTGGCTGAATTTTTCTTCTTCGCCTGTTGTGACCAGCAAGCCTAATCATGTATTGATTGATGTAATCTGTTTGGTAATCGTTGCAACATTGACTGTCTAATATTTTGATTGAACCATAACCACAGACATGTGGATACTCTATGGTAAATTAACCATCTTATTTTGCCTTTTCAGGAGGAGCTTGCTCTCCTTAAGAGGCAGAATGTTTCAAGGTCTTTAACATTTGGTCCAAAATTCGTAGAAAATGCCAAACAAGAAGACGAGAATGATTTCAACGCAATTACACTTGCTCATGATAACAAAGTCCTGAGGGTCTCCTCAAAACAGGTAATTCAAGTACATCATCCTGTATTTACTAACAACTTACTATTTTCAGAAAATCCCTGTTAAGTTCTGCCCGAGAAGGCGAGGAGATGCTACTGAAGTTTATGCATCCACTGGTAGTGAACGATCAACTGTCTGCTCGTTTTGTTCTACTACTGCTAGTGAAAGTTTAGTTACAGTTGTTAGTTATAAGTTAGTATTGTTGGTTCATATAGTTAGTACTCCTTATATGATATGTATTAGTTGGTTCATATAGTCAGTACTGCTTATACATTCCAATTTTATTGTATTTGAATTTGTTTTGATATATATTTGAATTTGTTTTGATATATATTTGAATTTGTTTTGATATATATTGGTTTCTTAAATGTGACTAAAAGATGTATATAGTAACACTTATTAACACTTTTGATCATTGTTTGTTTACTTTGTTGTGTGACTAAATATTACAAAAGGCCACACAAAAAAATTTTATGTGGCAATTGGATGATCAATAGTCACACAAAATACAAATTTCATCACTTTAAACATCATATGGTCACACTTATTAACACTTTTGGTCACTTTATGCTTAATTGTATATGACTAAATACCCAAAACAAACATGTTTTGTGTGACTAAATATTACAAAAGGCCACACAAACATAAAATTCAAGTGACCATTGGATGAACAATAGTCACACAAAATACACATTTCTTCACTTTAAACAACATATGGTCACACTTATTCACACTTTTGGCCACTGTTTTTTAAATTGTATGTGACTAACTCCAAAAAACACACACACGTTGTGTGACTAAATCATCACAAACGTCACATTTATTATATATTCATGAGGCCATAGGATGGGAAATAGTCACACATACTGATAAATCCAACAAAACTTGTGCCTAATTGGTCACACATATTCGGGTTTTGGTCACTCTTTTTCAATGAAAATGGCCACAAACTAAACAATGTGACCATATGAACCCTATGGTGGCGCGACTTTTCGTCACACACACCCAAAAAAATGTGTGACTATATGCATATAGACACACATTTTGTGGTGTGACGATATCCAGTTTTTGTACCAGTGATCAGTCTGCTTGATTTATAGACCAAGGAAGTAAGTCAGTTCTCCCATCATGCTCATTTCAAATTTCTTTGCCATAAGTTTTTCAAACTGTTTGCAAAGTTTATAATTTGTTGTGCCAAAGATGATGTCATCAACATATACTTTTACAAGTATGACATCATTATTTGTCTTGTAGATAAACAATGTGTTGTCTATCTTGCCTCTGACAAATTTGTTTTGGATCAGGAAGGCTGAAAGAGCCTCATACCATGCCCTGGGAGCTTGTTTCAGTCCATAAAGGGCTTTGTTAAGCTTGCAGACATGATTAGGAAACTCATGGCATTCAAATCCAGGAGGTTGCTGAACATAAACTTCTTCTTTCAGTGAGCCATTTAAGAATGCACTTTTAACATCTATTTGGTACACCTTGAAGTTCATGTATGTAGCAAAAGCAAGGAAGATCCTGATGGCTTCCATCCTTGCTACTGGTGCAAATGTTTCTTCATAGTCAATGCCTTCTTGTTGATTATAGCCTTTGGCTACAAGTCTGGCTTTGTTTTTAATGACTATGCCATTTTCATCAGATTTGTTTTTAAATACCCATTTCATGCCAATGACTGAAACATCTTCAGGACATTTGACCAAGGTCATTACCTTGTTTCTGTCAAATTGTTCCAGTTCATCATTCATGGCTTGAACTCAACTTGGATGTTTTAGTGCTTCCTTAACACTTTTGGGTTCAATTGTGAAAATGAAGTCCACAAATAGGCATTCATTGGCTGAGGCTGCTCTCAGTTCAGCAGCCATGCTTCTTGTGAGCATGCCTTCAGTAGGCTCACCAATTATATTGATAAGTTCTATATCTTGAGACCTAGTCCAACTGTCCTGAGGTCTTGGAAGCTGATTAGAACTTGTAGAGGCCTGATGGGTAGGATCAGGATCAGACACATGATGTTCTTCAGCATCTTGAGTGTCTAAGTGGGTTGACTCATCACTGAGATTGTTTAGTACCTGAGCACTTTGTACTGACTGAATGAATTCATCAGTACTTTGTGCTTCAATAAACTCAGTGATGGTTGGGTAAGGAAGGTTGTGGGGAATGATGTAATAGGAGATGTCAGCATTTGCATGGTACTGAGTGGAAGGACCATTATCAGCATGATGTTCATTAGGAGGGTATCTTGATGATCCATCAATACCTATCTCTTCCACTGAGTTGTTAGAGACACTGATTGCATCAGTACTCTCATCAAAGGTAACATGAAATGTTTCCTCAGCATGCTGTCTTCTAGTGTTGAACACCCTGAAGGCCTTTGAGACAAGGGAGTATCCTAGGAAGTATCCATCATCAGCTTTGGCATCAAATTTTCCTAAGTGATCCTTGTTATTATGAATAAACACAGGACACCCAAAGACATGAAAGTAGCTGATGTCAGGGATTCTTCCCTTGAATAACTCATAAGGAGTTTTGCTATGTCTCTTGACAATGATGGATCTGTTTTGTGTGTAACAGGCAGTTTTTACTGCTTCAGTCCAAAAATGTTTGGAAATGACTGATCCATTTAGCATTTTCCTAGCTGCTTCAATGAGTGTTCTATTTTTCCTTTCAGCCACCCCATTTTGTTCAGGTGTGTAGGGTGAGGAAAAATTTTGTGAAATGCCTTTCTCATCACAGAGACATTCAAGTTCATAATTTTTGAACTCTGTTCCATTGTCAGTCCTAATCTGTTTGACTTTGATGTCATTCTGATTTTCAATGTTCCTGACAAAGGACATAATTGTTTCAGCTGCCTGACTCTTTTTGATCAGGAAGTATACCCAAGTGTATCTTGAGTATTCATCCACAATGACCAGAGTATACTTCTCATGGTTAATGGATCTAGGACTAATTGGTCCAAATAGATCCATATGGAGAAGATGAAGGCAGTTCCTGTTGGAAAAGTTGGTTTTGGTTTTAAAGGATGCTCTGTGATGTTTACCTTTTTCACAAGCTGAGCATGGTTTGTCCTTTGAAAACACAAGAGATGGTAAGCCAAGGACCTTGTTTTGTTTTACAAGGTTGTTTATGTTTTTGAAGTTCAGGTGGGAGAGTCTCTTATGCCAAAGCCAGTTGAGAGTATCAGTGGCCTTGGTAAAGAGACAAGTTCCATTCTGAGTCAGACTGGACATGTCTAACACATAAACATCATGTCTTCTTGGTGCAATAAGGACAACTTCCTTATTAGCATTGAAGATGATTCCTTGTTTATCATCAAACTGAACTATGTATTTTGCATCACATAGTTGACTGACACTGATCAAATTGTATTTAAGACCATTTACATAAGCTATCCTAGTAAAGACTATACCATTGCAGTTTACTGAACCATAACCTTCAGTGAGACATGATGAGTTATCAGCAAATATCACTTTGGGTCCTGATTCATCCACATACTTGTGCAGATACTCCTTCACACCAGTCATGCTCCTTGAACATCCACTATCAAGATGCCAAACAGGATCCCTGGCATGTTTCTGCACAAATAGTAAACTGGGTCAGTTCTTTCTAGGACTCCACTTCTTGGAGGTCTTAGCTTTGAGGGTCTTATTAACATTTTCAAGTGATTTATGGTCAGTGGTGGAGTGGACTGAGCTACCACATATTATGCATTTGATTGTTGATGTGGACTCAGTGGACTGAGAGGCTGACTTTGTCATACCTCTATTGGCCTGAATGGCCTTACCATGTCCTGAGGTGTTATGAGTGGGACTTCCACTATTTTCACAACAATTGTCAATTTGACAATCCCTAGGGTGGAGGTCATTGAACCCATAGTAAAGGCAAGTTACAAAAGGCTTTGCCTTTTTTTTTTCTATTTCTGTTTAGAATCAGAAGGATAGTTTAAAGACTGAGCTTTAAGACTTGCCATGTTTGATGTGACTGAATGTGTTTTGTGATCAGAGGTCCTATGATCATTGATGTGTGTCTAAATACACATCATTTTATACCCATCTAGACTGCTAAAACATCTGAAAACACTCAGAAATGCCACAAAATACTATAAATATCATTGAAATGTGTTTTTATGTGTTACAAGTGCAAAAGGATTGAAAACTGATGAAAAACAACAAAGTTTACACAATTTACAGTTTCAGTCCCTAAACTTTCATAAATTGGCAAAACTAGTCCCTGGATATTCAAATCATGTAAAATGTCATTTAAAGTCCCTAGGGATTCATGAGTTG
Organism: Artemisia tridentata subsp. tridentata; assembly: GCA_021014915.2. Classification (NCBI taxonomy): domain Eukaryota; kingdom Viridiplantae; phylum Streptophyta; class Magnoliopsida; order Asterales; family Asteraceae; genus Artemisia; species Artemisia tridentata. The sequence goes on from CP139508.1 coordinate 108,180,182, forward strand.
TCAAACTTAGTCCTTGAAGTTTAAAATTGCAAAAATGGCAACTTAAGTCCCTAAAGTTTCAAAAATGGCAAAATAGGTCCTTGGAAATTTAAAATGGAAAATAATTACATTTATGGTCCTTGGTTTATCATGTTTGGCAGGTTAGGTCCTTGAAGATACTTTGGAAACTTGCCAAATCAGGCCCCTATACTTTCAGAATATTACAAGATAGGTCCTTATGTTTAACTATAACCAAATCCGGATCCTATCTAAAATACCACCCAACCCAGCCTGCCCATTATACATACCCCAACCCAATCCTAATATTAAACCCAAGCCCAATCCTAATATAAAACCCGGCCCACTTTTTCTTTATCTAATAAACCGGGGTCAAACTAAGCAGTCAAACCCACTCCCCCTTTTACCACTTTCCCTCCCACAGACCTCCTTCACCACTTAGTCACAAAACCAGTGGTGGTTTTGCCACCACTTGGCTTCCACCTCACCACCAACTATCCCATCTTGTCCCCTCCACCTCTACAACAAGTCAAGCACCATTAATTAGCCAAAAACTCTCACAAGCAACCACAGCTGTTAAATTGGACTTTCCCGCCAAAAGGTGAAATTGAGGGCCAGGATTAATTAGACCAAATCAATGGTCAATTGTTGCTGGGAAAGTCATGGAAAGCTGCAAGGAACCACCAAAGTTACTATAAAAATGAAGAGAAGCAGTAGAATAGTTTTGTCAATGTCTTAGACCAAATTCGTAGTGTAATCTCTTTAATTTCTGTTTTAAACTTTAAATTCAGTTGTAACTTTTAGTTTGTATCAAGTTTATATTAATGAAAGTTCAATTTCAAAGTTTCTAAAATCCAGTTTCCTAGTTCGAATCCAAATTGTGCAATTTTAAAGTGAAATTGACAACTTGAGTTTAATCTTGTAAATTGTTGTTGTTATTGTTCCTTTAAGCTCATTTCAGTTCCCTTATAAGCTTTTTGAAGCTTTTAGACCACTTAGAGGACTTATAATTCAGTTTACTAAAAAAATATATCAAAAATACAAGAAAATCACATAAATAGTTGTAAAATGAAAAATCAGTTGTGAACCAAGAAGATTGCTTGGAGCAGGGTGGATAAAGGATTGCCCTGGTTTTAGAGCTTATTGGTAAGCTATAGGAAAGGTTGTTGGTCCTTGGTTAACTGCTCTTGCTTGGATTCACTTTGTAAGCATTAAAGTCCATTTTTTGCTTATTACTGTAGAAATGTTAGTTATCTGCTTATGTGTGTTCTTTTATGCTTATTTGGTCTAGTTATGATAATTTAGTGCTTAATCTCACATGCTTGTTCAGTTTGATTCATTGTTGCTCAGTTTTCTTGTTAATTGCCATTATAAGCATAATCTCATCTCATGCTTGTTAGTTGTTATTATTGATATTTTTATGTTTCTATAAGCTTCTTAGATCATAATATGCCATCTTGGATCAGTTTCATGGTTTAAAATAGTGAGTTGCTTTGAAAATCAGAAGTTGGTTCAGTTAACAGGTTGTTTGGATTTAGTTGATTCTCTGAGTGCAGGTTGATATTTGTTGTTTCTTTTGGTTCTCACAAGTCACTATAGGTTATAGAAGCTCAGAACAACCATAAAAACCAACCATTATTAAGTGAAAAGTCAAAATCACTCTTCAAGTGATCATTTCAACTCACAGTTAGGATTTAGAGTGCCAAATCATCACCAATAGTGTAAAAGTTGTTAGTTTAGCTTAATTTAATCTCCTTATAACATAACATCACCATTTCAGTTCCTTAGAATCAATCATAGTTCAGCTTAGTCAACTCTAGGGTCAAAGTAAAAAAACCAAAACCACTCTGCTGCTCAGTGTGTACTGAGCAGCTATGAGTGCTGATCTTGCACCAAATTGGACCTCAATTAGTATGTTATTAATAGGGCTTTTATGTTTTTTAGATAGCCAGTAGTATCACCTAGGTTTTGCCCCACTTAAGTTTCACTTTCCTGCTTATTTATAAGCTCTAAATCAGTCTGCAAGTTGGGGCATTCAGCTGAGTATTTTTGCATAAGTTCCACAGCAGCCAAAGTGCTTAATCTGTTAATCCGTTGTGCTTATTTGTATTATTCAGTTGTTTTAAGCTTATTATAATGTATTAAGCCTGTCCTGATCAGTTGGTTAAGTTTTGTGCTTTTTAGCTTAATTTTGGGCTTATTCCAAACTGCTTATTAGCCCAAAAGTGCTTATCAGGCTTATTGTGCTTCCACTTTTATTTTTCCTAGCTTTCTAATAACATTTTAGATTTATTTGTAAATTTTTATAATTTTCTGAATAGTTTTGATATTTTTAATCTTTTTAATTAGTTTCTAATAGTATTTAAATTATAATAAATACAATTTTAATCAGAAAAATATAAATCCAATTTTCATAATTTTATTTTGTTAATTTTAATCCAGGAAAAATATAAATATATTTTTAGACCTTAAGAAAAACCAAAAATAGAAATATAGTGATAGCTTCTATTTAATAGAATTTATCTTTTTAAATTTTAATTAAGTAATTTTCATTTTTATAATTTTCTTAGTTTCTATTTACTTAGTAATATTTTTAGAAAAAGTTTTAGAATTTTCTTTGTTCATTTAGTATTTTTTATAATTTAAATTAGTTTAATTAGTAATTAAATAATAAATAATTAATAATAATTAAATAAAAAGTATAAAAAATATAATTTAAGTTTTTAAATAAGTTTTAAGTTATTTTACATTTTTAGGTTTTAAATTTTATAAATTTTATTTTTTGTCCCATTTTAGATTTTTCGTTGCGCGTTTTAGTTTATTTATTCGCGTTTAAATTTCCTGTGTATATCTGTTTTTGTTTGTTGTTTAGAATTGTTAAATAAAGAAAAATCAAAAGCAATCTAAATCATCAGTCACTCTAATCCTAGCTTTTCACAGTTTTTCATTCACATCTCGTTGGGAAACGATCCGGGTGATCACTTGCCTGGTTTCACACTACACACGAGCATTCGTTCTGAGACTGTTTATATTTTATCATTTATTACGGTTGACCATTCACAAGTGGTTGACTTGTGTGATAGAGAAATAAAAGATATCTAGTTCGGAACGAATCAAATTTTGGCGCCGCTGCCGGGGAGGTGTGCTGCGACTATTGTGTTAAGTTCAAGCGATTAGTGATTCGAGATCCTTCTTCTAGAAGTTCCTATTTCCCATAAACAATATAAAATACAAAAATATTTTTCTTTTCTTTTCTATATATATTATTATTATTATTATCATATAAAAAATAAAAACATCAAAAATATTTTCCGTTTTCTTTAATAAATAACAATAATAAAATATTACCATCGAAAATCAAGACAGAGTACTACCTAACTGGGGGTACGACCATAATAAGTTCCCAAACCTAAGATTAAAACTTGCCTTTGTGTCGCTTGCGAATTCGGCTCACCTTTGATTGATAAACAAACTCTAACGGAGGTTCTAGGATAGTCTGACATTAAATTGTCGGACTGAAAGAAGCGGGTTTTTAAGGAGCATTAATTGCCCACCTTTGCTTCTCCGCCACTCTGTGCGTTTTTCAGTCAGAGAGCTACCGTACGCTGGTTGATTTAAGGTTTAAGTTCCTTGTGTTGTGCTTTGATCTTGTTGAAAAAAAAAAAAAAAAAAAAAATTGAAAAAACCAAAAACCCAAAAATATTCATCTTTACCCTCTTACCCTTTTTGATTCTTTATCCCTTTACCCTCTATCCATTTGATTCTAAACTTCTTATACCTTTCTTCTATGTCGTCACTGGGCTATTGCTGCTTTCGTTGTAGAGGTCCAGTGGGTGATAATCTTCGTTGTTCCAAGTGTTCGTGTGAGAAGTGTGGAAATGATGCACCTAACGGATCTTGTTATTGGTGTGATTTAGTCCTCGAAAGAGATGTAAGACCCCGAGAAAAAACCCTTGTAATTAATCTTAGTGATTAATAATAATCTCGAATTACTATTTCCTAACGTCTATTTTCGCTAGAAATTTAAACTTTTCGTTATTATTATTTAGTAGTAGCCATGCATTATATATACACAAGTATATATATTTAACACACCAACGATAGAGAATATATTTTCCGACGCAACATCATTTTCTTATAAACAACGACAAGTAACTCTATTCACTTAATTATTTCACTACACTTAATCAAACTTAATATCACCTAATCCTATCTAATTAAAACACAAACATTAACAACAAACTATAATCCTAACCTATCACTACAAACCAACCGGACCCTTAATTTTTCTCGGCCCAATAATTGTCTCTCAACCTTATATCCAAAGGGCCATCGAACTAGCCAACTGCCCACCCAATTCAACACCACAGCCACTCGACCACTTATTAGAGTTATGGTACAATCTTTATTTTCTCCTTTTCAACCGCTCGATATCACATTCAATCTAAGACCCCCATGCAAAATTTAAGCTCGACACATAACAAGTTAACCAATAAAAAAAAAAACTCAACACAAACATCACAACCCACCATCATCTCGGCATCAAAAATGTTTCATTCACCCATCTCTATTTTTCTTTCTTCCTTTGCTCTTAATACCGCTCGCTAACCACTTCTAAAAACTCGACACATTTAACAAAACCGACATTCATCTAATAATGCACATTCAAATGTATCATGTAATTGACTACTGTAATATCAAAGAACCCAACTAAATATAGCACTTGGCAACTTGACATTAAACATGTTTTGGCTGTAGTCATTTCGACACCAACTTATCAATATGGACATTACAAAGTGCAAAAGTAAAATAGAAATATAATTTGTGGACAATGAAACCATACACGTATGAGGACTAAAGCAACAAGAACATACAAGAACTAAAATACAAAGTTATAGCTACTCTCACACTCAAAGTAGAATGCTATCATACAAGTGTCCATGATAACAGTAACATCAATCATAGGCAATACATTTGAGATATTTCATCTATATAAACCATCCCATTCGTCCCTTGTCAATCTCTATCACCCATCACCATCCAACAAAATCAACATATTCCTTAAACATTACAACAACCTTTCTGTCGAGTATGTGGAAGCAAAACCAATCCATTCAAGTCACATAATAACCATTTCAACTCATTGTTCCTTCTTGGTATTTCATTCGATCCCCATAACCTTCTTCACATTCATCACACTAACAAAAATACCTTCAATAATACCCACTGTTGTTCGACAAGAGCTTAACTAAAGGAGATTGAAGCAAGTGGGAGTATTGTCATTTTGTGTTTCATTCGACAAGCATAAAGTCTCCACCACCTTTTCTTAAAGGTGTTGTAAGTTCTTGTTCTCTCTTAAATTACAATCCCATGCATGCATAAATACTACTCCATTCGAAAGTTCTATTAAATCGCATATAACACACTGTCACAACCTATTCTCACACGTTAACATGTAGACACACCATGCATTATTATGACCCTTACCTAAACATGTAGTTAGTAACACTTCATTTAGTTACATGCGCACTTTACTCGAACTCCAAATATTGAGCTTAACCGGGTATCAAAAGATAATAAAGACACGTACAATATTAATTTGGTCGAACTACTCATATTACAATTAATCATATAACCTCTTCATGAACACCCTCCAAATTCAACTCGAACACAAATAATAACTATGCTAAACCGATTGGAAATAGAGAGAAAGATAACTAAAATGTTACTAGTTGAAACTCACCCGATCGAACCACTTCACATTTAATTTAATACGAGACACTATATGCAAAACCTAAAAATTTTTATCATTCTCAATAGTTCACATGGCAAACTAATTATTTCGTGTTTTGAGATCCCTCCCATAACCCCGTCTCGACACACAAATAATCCCTTTTTAGAGCCACTCGACAAATATAAGTACTTAGAAAATTGCAAGACATATTTTACAAAATCTCTTCACTCGACCAGCCCCAAAAACTCTTGCTATATTTTCGAAAAACTATAAATAATATATATAAATTTTTACCTCACTCGAATGACAACCTAGCAAACTAAATTTTTCATGTTCTAGGTTCGAACCCATAAGCTAGTCATCACGCTCAAAATAATTCAATTTGATCGACCTTCACATAAAACTAGCAACTGTTTTCATAAAATTTTACAATATTCGATTGGGCCATAAATCAAGCCCAACAAGGATTAGCGATAGCAAAGCCCAACAGGCCCGAATAATATATTTTTAGAATCCTAAAAATAGCCTAAATCCAAGCCCAAAACTATTTTCACGCCCTCGCCTCTAAAACTCTTAACGGGCCATGTTACAAATCGTTAAATGGCCCATTAATGCAAAAATAATTTATTTTCAGAAATAATAAGTTGAAATAAGTTAAAATAAACTTAATAAAGTTATAAAAATTTTCAGAATATTTTTCCCGTCATTTTTATGCAAAAAGGACTAAAATTGTAACGCGACTTAACCGAAAAGGACTAAAACTGCCAAACCTGGAAACTAGGGGACTGAAGCTGTGAAAACAGTTGGGAAGGACTGAAATTGACATATTATTGAACTTCAAGTCTTATATGGACAATTGGACAAATAGTGGACTGTTATCGAACTATGGACTAAATATGGACTGACGACGTAACGCGAACCACGGTTAGGGTAGAAAATGTAAAATCTGGAAAGACCAAGGAACAACTAATATAACTTGTCATTCTTAGCTTATTTTTCATTTTTGCACCATATCTTTACTTTATATGCACATTTGCATTATATTTGCATATTAGTTAATATCGATAGAAATATTTCATATTAATATTTTGTTTACCTGTTGAAACTATAATCTTACGAGGGTACGAGCATCATAAGCATATAACATCTTCATTAGATCGTTAAATAATCATCATCCACCACTCATACTCATACACACTAGAAATTAGTAAGATTCTCAGATATTTATATATTTACCAGGTTTTATATCGAAGTTGTTATAATCACCTCTGAATAATTTTTACCATCACCAGGAACGCATAAGGTGAGTCATGGCCTCACTTTTTAACTCTTTATACTTTTTAAACTCCGTGAGGGGGATACATGCTATAACTAAATCACAAGTATTTTTTGTATGCTACCTGACTTGATATATGCCTAAGTACACCATATTGCCATAAGACCCTTTATCATGAGCCATTAATCACTGCGGTGAACGCGAATATAATGAATAGATCTATTAGAGGTTGACGACCTATCCCACTAATACTGTGACGGAATGCTTTTTGCTAGTCGTATTAGTCGCGATGCATTATATTTGAGAGAAATAGGAATTGGCAAAATCACCTATTACACGAGGGCAAATTCTCATCATTAATTTGGTGGGCACCTCCGTTTAGGCGGTACTTTGTTAACGTTTGCGTGTCATGAGACTTAGGGCAATATATGAACTGCAATATCAATATTTTAAACTGATTGTATCTCCAATACAATCTTACTTGTGATTGAACTGATATTTAAACTACAAACTCCATGATTTCACTCAACATTATGTTGACTTTTAAGCATGTATCTCAGGAAACTAAAGGAGCACGGCAAGGCATGGAGCAGGCATACCCTATCTTCAATAAATGGTGTAAAATATGTTGTAATTCAGTTAAAATAATGTTTCTTTGAAGAAACCGTAGTACTCTAATGTAATGTTTTATAACTGAATTTATATTATGGACCTATGTAAATTAAAAATGCCATCTTAGGCTGTTTTTCTATGATTTCACATTCGATCCTCACAGTAACACCCAAATAAATCTTCCGCTGCCACAAATCAAATTTGGGGGTGTTACAGTTTGGCATCAGAGCTTCGGTTATAGAGAACCAAATGTTTTTAAACGTTGGACTATAACTACATTTTTTTTCAAACAAATTAATGATACACCATGTTACCCTAAACTCTCCATGCCTGCTTGCTGCCGTGCTCGGTATGTTATATATTAAGATTATCACATATAAGCCTCAGCATATTTGATAATTACTGTGCACAACTAGATCATTTCATGCTTATATAACACCACTTGATGTTAGTAAGTTACTTATTTTACGATATATGAATTATTACAGTACTATGTCGTTTATCACCCACTTTAGTATATCATCGGAGCCGGACTCCGAGGGATCACCAGCATCAGTCACGTCCCCCGTACTCCTCGATGCTGTAGTACCAGAGATTGTGCCTGACGCGATCGAGCCCCTCGTAGAGGGTAGAGCCGCCGCTATACCTTTATTAGATGACATACATGTACCAGTCTTGCCAGCACCTACGCTACCACCACATTTTGTTTACGACACCTACTCTCCTTTCTATATACCACCTCCTGATGACTTGTACTATGAGAGTCAGCAATGGCTCCCCGCTGATGATTTACCTGAGCCCCATCATGTTGCACCATCACCACTACCTGACCATGTACTTGACATACATACCCAGACATATCCACTACCACCTCGACAGCGGGATCCGATTCCTGCAGAGGACATTCCTTCATCGAGTAGACGTCGCATATCGGACCAGATACACCCATCCTCACCATCACTACCTTACCCTCCTGGTTTCACTCCCCCGGCTCAGACCCATGATGCCTGGGAAGGATTTAGACCGGTAGTCACCCACACCCTTATACCATCCACAGTAGTGACACGACTCGAGAGCCACGGAGAGCAGATTGAGTCACTTCTTCGGATGATTGATCATGTACCGTTAGATTCTCCGGGTACTATCACTGATACATTGCATAGGTTGGCATCCAACAGAGCAGTGATACAGCAGTGCTTGAGACAGATGCAGACAGACTTGGCAGATACCCGTTCCTACGCGATATCAATACGCAGAGAGGGACAGGACTTAGCTTGGGAGGCACACACATCACAGCGCAGAGCTGACACATTAGAGAGACTCATGGGAGACATACAGATGGAGCATCAGGCAGAGATACAGAGACTCAGAGACCAGATCTCAGAGCTCACGAGGCGTACGGATAGACCTGAGCAGTAGACATAGTTAGCATGATTGTATAGTTTGAGACATTGTAGTCTGCCGCATGTGGCACTTAATAAAGACTCTTGTATCGTTTTGTTGTATAAACTCAACTGATCAAGTTATTAATGTTGTAATGCTGGTAGTAATGTACTATATATCTGTTAACTTATGTATTATGGTTGTTCGTATGTATTGTGATTGTATCCAGACATGTCGTGATGTTATCTGTGATTATTATGATTCTCAAATTGTGTAAATATTGTAAAAACCTGAAAACATAAAGTATGTGACATGAAATTCAGTTGATTAAATTGATTGTACCATTAACGACCCCACATCTGTACAATTGATAAATTACAGGGATATCATAATTGTGGGAAGATATCTAATTTAATTATCATTTCACACCATGATTACATTGTGCATATACTCAGCTATTCTGTCCGAACTCTAAATTTGTATTCTTGTGACATTAATAGAAAATGGCACATAGCGACAATGAAACCGCCAACGCAACCGTAACACTAACACATGAGGAGGTTCGAAGAATGATTGATGAAGGCATCACCGCAGCACGCGAGGCCGATGCAGCAAACCGCTCAAGCAATACTATGGGAGCAACAAATGAAAGTGAGGCATCTACTCCACGTAAATGCACTTACAAAGAATTCTTAAGTTGCCAACCAACCACTTACCGAGGCGTAGAAGGAGTGACGGAACTAGCACAGTGGTTTGAGTGTATGGAGACGGTATTCATGAGAAGCAACTGTGCAGAAATCAATAAGGTCACTTTCGCCACTGGAACTTTAAGGGGAAATGCATTATCCTGGTGGAATGCTACGGTCAAAATAATGGGTACTGAAGCAGCATTTCAGATCTCATGGACCGAACTGAAGAATAAAATGCTGAAAAAGTATTGTCCCCGGACTGAGGTCAGAAAGCTTGAAGATGAATTTTACCAGTTAGAAGTGAAGAACAATGATGTCAGTGCATACAATCGGAGATTTCAAGAGTTGGCTCTTTTGTGCCCACACATGGTGCCTGACTTGGAAAAGACATTGGAGAAATACGTGGAAGGACTACCTTCAAGCATAGAAGGAGACGTCACCGCATCACACCCACAAACTCTTGAAACTGCATTCGTATTTGCTCAGCGAATGATGAGTCGAGCACTTAAGCGAGGTTCTAACTCCACAGTCAGTGGACAAAAGAGAAACTATGATAACCGTGACAGCAACAACCGGAACAGCAACAGTTATTACCATCACAGCAGGAACTACCGCAGCAATGATCGAAGCAACCGCAGTAGGAACTATCAGCAAAGTAGGAATGATAGACATCAACAACAAAACCGCAGACAAGAAGCTGCTAGAGCTTATGTGGCCACACCTGCTGAAGGAAAAGTGTATGCTGGAACAAAACCCCAGTGTAACAAGTGCAAGATGCATCATACAGGACCTTGTACCGCCATCTGCGGTAACTGTAGGAAAATAGGCCATGTAACCAAGGACTGTAGGGCCACGGGAGCAAACGCGTACCCAATAGCAGTGAAGTGCCACGGTTGTGGTGAAACAGGTCATTATAAAAGCCACTGCCCCAAGAATGTCAATCAAGTTGCCAGAGGAAGAGTTTACGTGCTCGGAGATGGAAACGTGTCACCAGACCCCAACGTCACTACGGGTACTTTCTTACTGAATCAAAATAGTGCTAAAATATTATTTGATTCTGGAGCCGATAGAAGCTTTGTATCTACTTCATTTGCTTTATTGCTTAAGATAGCACCTGTAGAATTAGACACCTCGTACGAAATTGAGATAGCAGACGGAAAATTGTTAAACACCAACACCGTACTCAAAAACTGTACCTTAACCCTCCAAAACAAATCATTTCCGATTGATCTCATGCCTATCCAACTTGGAAGCTTTGATGCAATTGTGGGTATGGATTGGTTATCCAAACATCGTGCCCGAATCATCTGCGATGAAAAAGTTATCCAAATCCCCATAGACAATGAAACGCTTATTGTTCGTTGTGACCACCATAAAACACAACTCAATATCATCTCGTACATCAAGACGGTGAAATACATAAATGATGCGCGTGATGTGTCGTTGCGGTTTAGCAGTTTTAATGCCTACTCAAGTTTTAAATTTATATTTAGCCGACTTATCAATAACACACACACTTAACGAGCAGTGTACCCGGTCAGTATGAAGATAATGGTAAGTAGAGTGTCGATCACTAAGAGTGGAACGTATAATCTAATTAATCTAATCAGTATTTTAATATCCTAACGCAAGGGGGTTTCAGCCTGAGAGACTGGCACAGTTTTTGTTTGCAATTAAATAATAAAATAAACAAATAGGCACGAATCAGCAAGTAGCACACACGTACACAGATAGATACTTGAGACAATAAGAGGGCTGTCCTTATGATTAAGTAGATTGTCACTTGTTTTATTGATAGCTTTATATGAAGTGTATGTAATTAACCCTTTCTCGTTGGTCCTATTCTCATCGGCGAGTAAACCCTTAATGACGACTTATGTCTAAAAGTTATTCCTAAGTGATCAATTTAGAAACAACCGTGGGAGCCACACCTTGTCCCGCAGTCGGGTGCCCGCAAGCCACTAATAAACACAGAGGTGGTCAATGCACTAATAAGTAGTAACCAAAGACATCAACATATAAACTTTAATTGATGGGAAAGCAAGTATTAAAGGGAGTGCAATCTTTCCGTTGTCACATTACACAAGCCACCAATCCTGATGAATTAAAGTTTGCTAAAACAATAAAACAAAACTACTTAATGAATTAAATACATGCAGCACCTTCTTACAGCTCTTGTATCTTCGATTTGGGTGTGTCTTGTGCTGCCTCTTGACTGAATTCGTCCTTCTCTTCTGTTGTCCGAACTTCGGTTAGGGTTTCGAACTCTTCAATCTAGTCTGGTCTACGGGGTATTTATAGTTTGTGTCTGAGGGAAGATGCGGCGCATCTACTTAAGTAGATGCGGCGTATCTACGTAACTTCGCGTGGGGTCCAAGATTATAATATTCAGGAATATTCGTACACCGCCAGAAGATGCGGCGTAACTCTTTATTAGATGCGGCGCATGTCCTCTTGTATCTTGGATCGTATCTGGTGACATCTTGATAGAGATGCGGCGTATGTTGATAGTGAGATGCGGCGCATCTGGAGCAGATTAGTCTTGATCTTCTTCATTTCAGTAGACTCTTCACTTTATGCACGTTTTGCTCCATTATTAGTCCAAAATCGCCAAGTTTCACCAAATGCTTGTTTTTACCTGAGAATTACAAAAGTAAACGATTAAGTATCAATCCTCATACATAATATGGTAAAACAAGTCAAATTAATAGGATAAATGATAGTAATAAAATGTACTTATTTGAGTTCATCAAATATCCCCCCACTTGAACTTTACTTGTCCCCAAGTAAACCTTAGATTAAATCTCATGAAAATGTATCCTAAAAGATGTTAGGATTTATTTTTATATTTAAGCATGTATTCGTTTATTTCGTAATCACACAACTAAACACTTAACGAATTAGAAGTAAAATAAAATAAGTCGATAAAAGCAAACCTAATCGTTTAACTGTCCAGTCGCGACGAATATTCTATCATAGGCTTGGCAAGTATACACATCTCCACCACTAAAGCTAAGGAATAACAAGTCTAAAGCGGTAAAAAGGGTTTTTAGGCTTAAGGGTTAATTATTCTTATTTACACTATCGATCTCAAATTCCAGAAAAGGCGACAAAATCACAAATACATGATCGAATCCACGAACACGATACTTGCAATTGCTCAAATCCTTAACTCGAATAGGCTAAAGATAGGTCCAAACTTCACCAATAATAATATATCAAAAAGGGCGACAAAATCATAAATACATAGCCGAATCCACGACTACGATACTTAAGATTGCTCAAATCCCTAATCTCAATAAATCAAAGGTTTGGTTGGATAAAGAATAATACAGGGTATGGATAACATTTGGGATATAAATTGGTGTAAAATAAAAAATAAACAAAACAAATAAATTAAAATCCTAAGTGTGGTTAATCACTATCCCAACCATCCCATGAATAAGACTCATATCATTGAATAACTCACGCTTTAACACTTGAAACACACGCTTTAGGTAGACACGAATCATACTCAACAAAATCTTAATCAAAGAATAATCCTTAATTGGCATTCCCATAACTGCCAATTCCCATTCAATCCATAGATATAATACAACAAATAGTGGCCATATGAACCACTTACATAACTTTACATTGTTGGCTTAAAATAAACATCCAACTCTTTTTTTTCTTTCTTTTTCTTTTCTCATTTTTTTTTTTTTTTTTTTTTTTTTTTTTTTTTTTTTTTTTTTTTTTTTTTTTTTGAAACATAAAGATAGATGTGTAAAATTTCACCACATCACTACAACTTTCTTTCCGGATAATTTTCATACTTTTCATAACTTCAGAAATAATGGTAATAGTGAAAGTAGTAAACACACGAAAAATAAACTCTAAAATATACAATATTTACTTTCACTCCAATTGCATTGTGCAATTTCCCGACCTAACCATAGATAATGAATTACGCACGCGAACACAGGTAATGTAAGGAAACACACTTTGCCTATAGCAATTAACCAACCACGGACTCTAATCTACAGGGTAGGCTAAGGTGTAAGGGTGTAACGAAACATTTTAAACATAGGTGTAAGAAACGAAAGGAATGGCTCTGAGTGTTTTTCTAGGGGTATCTTACTCTAAAAATGAGAGTAACAAAAGGGTTTATACGGAGGTTAACTAACCAGTGTAGTTAGTTAATAACACATAACATATAAAGGCTTTTTGGGTGTAATCCTAGAATTTTACCAAGTTAGACAAGTCATTCCAATTAAATAAATAATACTCATTATGGTGGTCTCGAATAGTATACAAGCCAAGTTCTAAAGTTTACAAGTCACCGGCACACTCATAGATTTGTGAATTTTGGAAAAATCACAATTTTTGAAAATAACGTCATGTGTGCAGTTATGCAACTTAGATCTTAAACAAAAACATGCTAAAAATTTTTAAGTTTGATATATTAAGCACATTTTAAGCATAATTTTTGAAAAAGTTTAGGACAAGTAAGTGTTAAGTGTTCTAATTCTCCTATCCCCCCACTTAAGTTAAACAACGTCCTCGTTGTTTGTATAAAAGGTTAAAAACTGGAAAATAAAAAGAATTAGAACAGAAAAACTCCCCTGAGATTTGCTCGGTATGATCCTCCATTAGTGCAAGAGCAAAAATCATCTTTCTTGTGGATTAGAACGTTAAAGCTTCATACTTGATTTATCCACAGAAAATTCAGAAAACTATAATACCACCAACACTTTAAAACACACCTAAGATAAGAAAGGTTCAACTTGCATAATACATTAGTAGTTAGGAAAAATAAAACTAAAAAATTAAAACTGAAAATCATCAGGTCAGTCGATGCGCCGTATCCTATTGAAGAAGATACGCCGTATCGAGCCTGGAATAAATACGGATCAGAATAAAGATGCGCCGCATCCTTAACCAGGGATGCGCCGCATTAAAATAAACTGATAAAAGTTTTAAAGTCGAAAATAAAAATGCAGAAAAATAAAATAAGATATGACCATTGCAGAGGATGCGTCGCATCTCAGGACTGAGATGCGCCGTATCTTCGTGCGGCCTGGACTGACTCGACACAGAAAACAGAATAATAAATGATAAATCCGGGTTGTCTCCCGGTCAGCACTTGTCTTTATTCCAGAGTCTTCAAGTTAGACTCACGTTCAGCTCCTTAGTTTCGATCATTGATTCCTACATGGCCACGTAGGATCCATTTAGCAACCGAATCGTCTCGTATATATTCAGGTCCCAAATTCAAAACTCCTTTGTAGAATCCTTCCTTCAATTGATATGGGTACTCAATCCCTCTCTTATTGTCATCATCACTGACAAAAAGGAATGGAGAAAATTTGTAGCAAATCCTACTAGTAGCATATTTAAATCCAGGGTGAGTACGGGGCATCATATAAGTGATAATGTCGCTTCCACATTGGAAGGTGATCTTTCCTTCAAATCGTTTTGCATTAATAGTGATCTCTCTACAAAATGGTTTTCCAACAATTACTTCACCCATATTGCTGTCACAATAGGCATTCATGTCCTCAACAACTACGAATTCAGTAACAATAGTGAAGCGTCCAACGAAGATCGGGACATTAATGAAGGCTCCAACTACATTCTTTCCTTTATACTCCTTTTTATTTCTCATAATAGAATTGTAAAAGCTTCTTGACATGACATTGATCGATAAAATAGGAAAGAAATTGGCGTCAATACACTTGAACCCAATCATGCATGGGAATTGTAGATTGTAAGCACAATTGGTGTTGATCCTTTCACCGTAATCCCAAGAACCATCATATCCCTCAAATTCATCGTAGTTTCTAGTAGTAATAACGTTGACTCTTGGATTATCCACAATTTCTCCTTCTTCTAACTCAGATTCCGCATCATCCATGAATAGGTCATTAGATTCTAATGGTCTATTAAGGTCATCAAGTTCAATGTAGTCCCCATTGTAAGGTTCTGGTGATTTTCCATGTACTAATACATCGTTCATAAAATTGTCTTCGAAGTCGAAGTCAATTAGCTCTCCGTATCCTTCCATTATCCTTCTGAAACAATCACGAAAAGCATCAGTAGGGTATGCTCGAGAAAGTAATATATCAGATAATTAATAACGAAAGCGGAATACGAAAAATTAAAGTTACTGATATCTGCAGATGATGCGCCGTATCCGAAAAGTTGGATACGCCGTATCTTATGATCGTTAAAATTAAATCAGACTTTATTCCGAAAATAGATACGCCGCTTAGAATTTATGAATGCGCCGTATCGAATTAGTTAATCAAAAATCAGTTTATCTAATTAAAATTAAATGCGTCGTATTAACGAAAGTTAATGCGCCGTATTTTCGTTACGTTTAAAAATAAAAGATTTTTGATTCAGTAAGATGCGCCGTATCGATGGAAATCGATACGCCGTATTTGTTTAATAATTCGCAAACTGTTTTTAATTAAAATAATAGATACGCCGTATCTGCGAAAGCAGATGCGTCGTATGGCGTTAACGTTTTAGAAAAGTTTTTATCAAAAACAGATACGCCGTATCTACAAAAGCAGATGCGTCGTATTACTTTATCGCTTAGAAAAAATTTTCTTGTTAAAAACAGATACGCCGTATCTTGGGGAAAAGATGCGTCGTATCGAATTAATTAAACGCGTTGTATTAAAAAAAAATTAAACGCAATACGCCGTATCTGAGAGATCAGATGCGCCGTATCGTTTGATTTAGCACAGTACAACGATAGCAGAACAGAAAAATACGAAAAATAAAAATAAAAATTAAACACACCAAACAAAAATAAAACACACAAAAATAAAAACAAAAGCAAACAAATAACACACAATACAACAAATATGCAAAATAGTACAATGATGCAATTAATCTAATAAAAAGAAAAATAACCTAATTAAAATACTAATCAAATTAACAGAAAATAACAATTCACTCCCCGGCAACGGCGCCAAAAACTTGATGCGCGTGATGTGTCGTTGCGGTTTAGCAGTTTTAATGCCTACTCAAGTTTTAAATTTATATTTAGCCGACTTATCAATAACACACACACTTAACGAGCAGTGTACCCGGTCAGTATGAAGATAATGGTAAGTAGAGTGTCGATCACTAAGAGTGGAACGTATAATCTAATTAATCTAATCAGTATTTTAATATCCTAACGCAAGGGGGTTTCAGCCTGAGAGACTGGCACAGTTTTTGTTTGCAATTAAATAATAAAATAAACAAATAGGCACGAATCAGCAAGTAGCACACACGTACACAGATAGATACTTGAGACAATAAGAGGGCTGTCCTTATGATTAAGTAGATTGTCACTTGTTTTATTGATAGCTTTATATGAAGTGTATGTAATTAACCCTTTCTCGTTGGTCCTATTCTCATCGGCGAGTAAACCCTTAATGACGACTTATGTCTAAAAGTTATTCCTAAGTGATCAATTTAGAAACAACCGTGGGAGCCACACCTTGTCCCGCAGTCGGGTGCCCGCAAGCCACTAATAAACACAGAGGTGGTCAATGCACTAATAAGTAGTAACCAAAGACATCAACATATAAACTTTAATTGATGGGAAAGCAAGTATTAAAGGGAGTGCAATCTTTCCGTTGTCACATTACACAAGCCACCAATCCTGATGAATTAAAGTTTGCTAAAACAATAAAACAAAACTACTTAATGAATTAAATACATGCAGCACCTTCTTACAGCTCTTGTATCTTCGATTTGGGTGTGTCTTGTGCTGCCTCTTGACTGAATTCGTCCTTCTCTTCTGTTGTCCGAACTTCGGTTAGGGTTTCGAACTCTTCAATCTAGTCTGGTCTACGGGGTATTTATAGTTTGTGTCTGAGGGAAGATGCGGCGCATCTACTTAAGTAGATGCGGCGTATCTACGTAACTTCGCGTGGGGTCCAAGATTATAATATTCAGGAATATTCGTACACCGCCAGAAGATGCGGCGTAACTCTTTATTAGATGCGGCGCATGTCCTCTTGTATCTTGGATCGTATCTGGTGACATCTTGATAGAGATGCGGCGTATGTTGATAGTGAGATGCGGCGCATCTGGAGCAGATTAGTCTTGATCTTCTTCATTTCAGTAGACTCTTCACTTTATGCACGTTTTGCTCC
Organism: Artemisia tridentata subsp. tridentata; assembly: GCA_021014915.2. Classification (NCBI taxonomy): domain Eukaryota; kingdom Viridiplantae; phylum Streptophyta; class Magnoliopsida; order Asterales; family Asteraceae; genus Artemisia; species Artemisia tridentata. The sequence continues at coordinate 108,198,014 of CP139508.1, forward strand.
ATTATTAGTCCAAAATCGCCAAGTTTCACCAAATGCTTGTTTTTACCTGAGAAATTACAAAAGTAAACGATTAAGTATCAATCCTCATACATAATATGGTAAAACAAGTCAAATTAATAGGATAAATGATAGTAATAAAATGTACTTATTTGAGTTCATCAAAACGGTGAAATACATAAACAAAGGATGTCACGCATTTTTAGTCCAAGTAACGGAAAATAACTCGAAAGAGAAAGAAAAGCGACTAGAAGAAGTGCCAGTTGTTAATGAGTTTGCAGAAGTGTTCCCTGAAGACTTGCCAGGTATTCCACCCATCCGGCAAGTAGAGTTTCGAATCGAATTAGTGCCTGGAGCAGCACCCGTTGCAAAAGCACCTTATCGATTAGCCCCTTCCGAAATGAAAGAATTATCTGAGCAGTTGAAAGAACTGTCAGATAAAGGATTCATCCAACCCAGCTCATCACCTTGGGGAGCACCAGTCCTGTTTGTCAAAAAGAAAGATGGAACATTCAGAATGTGCATCGATTATAGAGAGTTGAACAAACTCACAGTGAAAAATCGATACCCATTACCAAGAATAGACGATCTATTTGACCAACTGCAAGGATCGAGTGTTTACTCAAAAATCGATCTAAGATCAGGATACCACCAACTAAGAGTCAGAGAAGAAGACGTTCCCAAAACAGCCTTTCGAACACGATACGGACATTACGAATTCCGCGTAATGCCATTTGGTCTTACCAACGCACCCGCAGTGTTCATGGATCTCATGAACCGCGTGTGTAAACCATATCTGGATAAGTTCGTGATCGTATTCATTGACGATATTTTGATCTACTCACGCAACAAACAAGAGCATGCGGAACATTTGAGAACCATTTTGGGTGTACTCAAACAAGAAAAACTGTATGCAAAATTCTCCAAATGTGATTTTTGGATCTCCACCGTTCAATTCTTAGGTCATATCATCAACAGTCAAGGTATTCACGTTGACCCCGCCAAGATCGAAGCAGTTAAAAGTTGGGCTTCGCCCACCACTCCCACTGAAATTCGACAATTTTTAGGACTCGCTGGTTACTATCGAAGGTTTATAGAAGGTTTTTCCAAAATCGCAAAACCTTTAACAGAACTCACTCAGAAAAACAAGAAGTATATCTGGGAAGAGAAACAAGAATCAGCATTTCAACTCTTAAAACAAAAACTCTGTGAAGCACCAATTCTAGCGTTACCCGACGGAAGCGAAGACTTTGTAGTATATTGTGACGCATCGCATCATGGTTTAGGTGCGGTACTAATGCAAAGAAATAAAGTCATAGCTTATGCGTCTCGACAACTCAAGAGGAATGAGGAAAATTACACCACTCATGATCTAGAACTAGGAGCAGTAGTATTTGCTCTTAAAATATGGAGACATTACCTATATGGTACAAAGTGTACGGTATACACCGATCACAAAAGTCTTCAACACATACTGGATCAGAAGGAGTTGAATATGAGACAGCGCCGATGGATAGAACTACTCAACGACTACGACTGTGAAATTTGCTACCACCCTGGTAAAGCAAATGTCGTGGCCGACGCCTTGAGCAGAAAAGAAAGAATTAAACCTCTTAGAGTTCGATCATTAGAAATGACAATACATTCACCACTCCCATCCCAAATACTCATAGCCCAATCGGAAGCTCTTCAGGAAGAGAATCGAGCTCAAGAGAACATTAAAGGCATGATAGAAAGAGAGAACGGACTCATGCAAAGACCCGATGGAATGTTGTGCTTCAAGAAAAGATGCTGGATTCCTCTTTATGGAGGTATTCGTGATTTTATCATGCATGAATCTCACAAGTCTAAATATTCCATCCATCCCGGATCCACCAAAATGTACCAAGACCTCAAACAACTCTACTGGTGGCCAAACATGAAAGCCGACATTGCAACATATGTTGGGAAGTGTTTGACTTGTTCAAGGGTCAAAGCCGAAAATCAGAAACCTTCTGGACCACTTGTACAACCGGAGATACCAGTTTGGAAATGGGAACGAATCACCATGGATTTTATTACCAAGTTACCAAGAACGTCGACCGGATATGACACCATTTGGGTTATCATCGACCGTTTAACCAAATCAGCTCATTTTCTGCCTATCAAAGAAACTGACGAGTTGGACACACTCGCTCAGTTATACTTCAAAGAAATCATAATCCGACATGGAGTCCCGATCTCTATCATCTCTGACAGAGACAGTCGATTCACTTCAGGATTTTGGCAATCCTTACAAAAAGCTCTCGGTACTCAATTGGACATGAGCACCGCCTATCATCCTCAAACTGATGGACAAAGTGAAAGAACAATTCAAACCTTGGAAGATATGCTTAGAGCATGTGTGATTGACTTCGGAAAAGGTTGGGATAAACACCTACCATTGGTTGAGTTCTCGTACAACAACAGTTACCAAGCAAGCCTGAAGGCTGCACCTTTCGAAGCACTTTACGGAAGAAAGTGCAGATCACCTATCTGCTGGACAGAAGTTGGTGATATGCAGCTTACCGGACCAGAATTAATCCACGATACCACCGAGAAAATATTCAAAATCAAACATCGTCTCCAAGCCGCTCGTGACAGACAAAAGAGTTACGCAGACGTGAGAAGAAAGCTTATGGAGTTTGAAGTCGGAGATAGAGTTATGCTGAAAGTTTCGCCCTGGAAAGGGATGATACGCTTCGGAAAGCGTGGAAAACTCAACCCAAGGTACATTGGACCGTTCAAAATCCTCGAAAGGATAGGTCCAGTTGCCTATAAGTTAGAACTCCCGGAAGAACTCAGTAGGATACACCCTACTTTCCACGTATCTCAACTTAAGAAATGCCTATCCGACGAGACTCTTGTCATTCCGCTAAAAGAGATTAAACTGGACGACAAACTTGTGTTCACCGAAGAACCCGTAGAGATAATGGATAGAGAGGTTAAGCAACTCAAGCAAAGCCGTATTCCTATTGTGAAAGTAAAATGGGACTCTAAGAGAGGACCAACGTACACGTGGGAACGCGAAGATCAAATTCGTGAGAAATATCCCCACTTATTCCCGTAAATCACTCTTAGTAGCCATTTTAGACTTGAATTCCGGGACAGAATTCGAATGAGGAGGGGAGTACTGTAAGACCCCGAGAAAAAACCCTTGTAATTAATCTTAGTGATTAATAATAATCTCGAATTACTATTTCCTAACGTCTATTTTCGCTAGAAATTTAAACTTTTCGTTATTATTATTTAGTAGTAGCCATGCATTATATATACACAAGTATATATATTTAACACACCAACGATAGAGAATATATTTTCCGACGCAACATCATTTTCTTATAAACAACGACAAGTAACTCTATTCACTTAATTATTTCACTACACTTAATCAAACTTAATATCACCTAATCCTATCTAATTAAAACACAAACATTAACAACAAACTATAATCCTAACCTATCACTACAAACCAACCGGACCCTTAATTTTTCTCGGCCCAATAATTGTCTCTCAACCTTATATCCAAAGGGCCATCGAACTAGCCAACTGCCCACCCAATTCAACACCACAGCCACTCGACCACTTATTAGAGTTATGGTACAATCTTTATTTTCTCCTTTTCAACCGCTCGATATCACATTCAATCTAAGACCCCCATGCAAAATTTAAGCTCGACACATAACAAGTTAACCAATAAAAAAAAAAACTCAACACAAACATCACAACCCACCATCATCTCGGCATCAAAAATGTTTCATTCACCCATCTCTATTTTTCTTTCTTCCTTTGCTCTTAATACCGCTCGCTAACCACTTCTAAAAACTCGACACATTTAACAAAACCGACATTCATCTAATAATGCACATTCAAATGTATCATGTAATTGACTACTGTAATATCAAAGAACCCAACTAAATATAGCACTTGGCAACTTGACATTAAACATGTTTTGGCTGTAGTCATTTCGACACCAACTTATCAATATGGACATTACAAAGTACAAAAGTAAAATAGAAATATAATTTGTGGACAATGAAACCATACACGTATGAGGACTAAAGCAACAAGAATATACAAGAACTAAAATACAAAATTATAGCTACTCTCACACTCAAAGTAGAATGCTATCATACAAGTGTCCATGATAACAGTAACATCAATCATAGGCAATACATTTGAGATATTTCATCTATATAAACCATCCCATTCGTCCCTTGTCAATCTCTATCACCCATCACCATCCAACAAAATCAACATATTCCTTAAACATTACAACAACCTTTCTGTCGAGTATGTGGAAGCAAAACCAACCCATTCAAGTCACATAATAAACATTTCAACTCATTGTTCCTTCTTGGTATTTCATTCGATCCCCATAACCTTCTTCACATTCATCACACTAACAAAAATACCTTCAATAATACCCACTGTTGTTCGACAAAGCTTAACTAAAGGAGATTGAAGCAAGTGGGAGTATTGTCATTTTGTGTTTCATTCGACAAGCATAAAGTCTCCACCACCTTTTCTTAAAGGTGTTGTAAGTTCTTGTTCTCTCTTAAATTACAATCCCATGCATGCATAAATACTACTCCATTCGAAAGTTCTATTAAATCGCATATAACACACTGTCACAACCTATTCTCACACGTTAACATGTAGACACACCATGCATTATTATGACCCTTACCTAAACATGTAGTTAGTAACACTTCATTTAGTTACATGCGCACTTTACTCGAACTCCAAATATTGAGCTTAACCGGGTATCAAAAGATAATAAAGACACGTACAATATTAATTTGGTCGAACTACTCATATTACAATTAATCATATAACCTCTTCATGAACACCCTCCAAATTCAACTCGAACACAAATAATAACTATGCTAAACCGATTGGAAATAGAGAGAAAGATAACTAAAATGTTACTAGTTGAAACTCACCCGATCGAACCACTTCACATTTAATTTAATACGAGACACTATATGCAAAACCTAAAAATTTTTATCATTCTCAATAGTTCACATGGCAAACTAATTATTTCGTGTTTTGAGATCCCTCCCATAACCCCGTCTCGACACACAAATAATCCCTTTTTAGAGCCACTCGACAAATATAAGTACTTAGAAAATTGCAAGACATATTTTACAAAATCTCTTCACTCGACCAGCCCCAAAAACTCTTGCTATATTTTCGAAAAACTATAAATAATATATATAAATTTTTACCTCACTCGAATGACAACCTAGCAAACTAAATTTTTCATGTTCTAGGTTCGAACCCATAAGCTAGTCATCACGCTCAAAATAATTCAATTTGATCGACCTTCACATAAAACTAGCAACTGTTTTCATAAAATTTTACAATATTCGATTGGGCCATAAATCAAGCCCAACAAGGATTAGCGATAGCAAAGCCCAACAGGCCCGAATAATATATTTTTAGAATCCTAAAAATAGCCTAAATCCAAGCCCAAAACTATTTTCACGCCCTCGCCTCTAAAACTCTTAACGGGCCATGTTACAAATCGTTAAATGGCCCATTAATGCAAAAATAATTTATTTTCAGAAATAATAAGTTGAAATAAGTTAAAATAAACTTAATAAAGTTATAAAAATTTTCAGAATATTTTTCCCGTCATTTTTATGCAAAAAGGACTAAAATTGTAACGCGACTTAACCGAAAAGGACTAAAACTGCCAAACCTGGAAACTAGGGGACTGAAGCTGTGAAAACAGTTGGGAAGGACTGAAATTGACATATTATTGAACTTCAAGTCTTATATGGACAATTGGACAAATAGTGGACTGTTATCGAACTATGGACTAAATATGGACTGACGACGTAACGCGAACCACGGTTAGGGTAGAAAATGTAAAATCTGGAAAGACCAAGGAACAACTAATATAACTTGTCATTCTTAGCTTATTTTTCATTTTTGCACCATATCTTTACTTTATATGCACATTTGCATTATATTTGCATATTAGTTAATAGCGATAGAAATATTTCATATTAATATTTTGTTTACCTGTTGAAACTATAATCTTACGAGGGTACGAGCATCATAAGCATATAACATCTTCATTAGATCGTTAAATAATCATCATCCACCACTCATACTCATACACACTAGAAATTAGTAAGATTCTCAGATATTTATATATTTACCAGGTTTTATATCGAAGTTGTTATAATCACCTCTGAATAATTTTTACCATCACCAGGAACGCATAAGGTGAGTCATGGCCTCACTTTTTAACTCTTTATACTTTTTAAACTCCGTGAGGGGGATACATGCTATAACTAAATCACAAGTATTTTCTGTATGCTACCTGACTTGATATATGCCTAAGTACACCATATTGCCATAAGACCCTTTATCATGAGCCATTAATCACTGCGGTGAACGCGAATATAATGAATAGATCTATTAGAGGTTGACGACCTATCCCACTAATACTGTGACGGAATGCTTTTTGCTAGTCGTATTAGTCGCGATGCATTATATTTGAGAGAAATAGAAATTGGCAAAATCACCTATTACACGAGGGCAAATTCTCATCATTAATTTGGTGGGCACCTCCGTTTAGGCGGTACTTTGTTAACGTTTGCGTGTCATGAGACTTAGGGCAATATATGAACTGCAATATCAATATTTTAAATTGATTGTATCTCCAATACAATCTTACTTGTGATTGAACTGATATTTAAACTACAAACTCCATGATTTCACTCAACATTATGTTGACTTTTAAGCATGTATCTCAGGAAACTAAAGGAGCACGGCAAGGCATGGAGCAGGCATACCCTATCTTCAATAAATGGTGTAAAATATGTTGTAATTCAGTTAAAATAATGTTTCTTTGAAGAAACCGTAGTACTCTAATGTAATGTTTTATAACTGAATTTATATTATGGACCTATGTAAATTAAAAATGCCATCTTAGGCTGTTTTTCTATGATTTCACATTCGATCCTCACAGTAACACCCAAATAAATCTCCCGCTGCCACAAATCAAATTTGGGGGTGTTACAAGAGAGTTTAATTCCATCAATGATTCTCAAAGTTCTTCCGACTGCCCTTCACAGCCCAAGATACATGCTATTAATGGCAAACAGTCAAGAATTAATCCAGACCTTTCACAATTTACGGTTAAAAGTTTGTCACGAGAACGTACAGAGCTTAGAACGGTAACTAAAAAGAACGACTTGCCTAATCTTCACGTTTATCAAGAACAAAGACCAGAGACTATAACGGAAGTGGTGGAAATTCCTAGCTCTCAGAGCACACCACTTGTCCCACCTCTGAATTTTATTCCTTGTGTTGGTTGTGGTGAGCCGCTTTTTGGTTTGCCATGTCATTGGTGTACATGCGAACAATGTGGTAATGATATTCGAGACGGAAGTTGTTTGTTTTGCGGTTCAAGGGATTCAATTGCTTATGATCCAAATTCTTTCAATGAACCGCCAAATTTCTCCGACTACTCTCCACAGCCCCAAATGTCTTCATCTTACAACTATGGTTGTGAACAGTGTGGGGGACCTCCTAATGGTGGAAATTGCCATGGTTGTAGCATTGTGAATCCGGGAAACGGGTTTGTCTATGACCAATATCCTTATGATTCGCCGAATCAGTCACAGCAAATGTATTGTTGTGAGTACTGTGGTGGTCCACATTATGAATCCGATTGTCAAACGAGGACCCCGCTTGTCTATGAGCATGGCCCTTGTGACAATTTTGATCATTCTTATCAGGACCAACTTCCACAGTATCAAATGATTCAACCTCAGTCATCACCTCTTGAAGAATCTTTCGAAGATGTATTACAAAAACTTCAAAATTTTGTGGATACACTTAATGATTCGGCTGTTAATAATGCCCAAGAAAATTCACATGAGAAATCCATGGCAGAATTGTTAGCTGAAGAGCGGGCTGCTAAAATAAATTCCCAAGATGCATTTGAAAAATCTATTAAGGAATCAATTGCAAAAGAAAAAGCAGCCAGATCTAGCTCTCAATTTCGTTTCATTCCTGATGACAGTGATGATGAAGATATCTTTGATGATGATTCATCAAGTTCATCAGTTGAAACTCAGTCTGTTGTTATCACACCCGAGGTTCCCACTAACTCTCTAAGCATGGGAGATGAGCATCTTAACACTGTTCCTGAAAAGGAATCGGACGAATTCATAAAGTCTAGTGTTGAGAACCTTGTCTCAATCCCAAGTGAGTCACGGGGAACTTTTGATCAAATGTGTGATATCCCTCCTCCTTTTGATTTTTCAAAAGATCATATTGAGATGTTCTCCGATTCCACTAATGATGATACTTTATCATGTGGAGACATCATTTATATGGAGGAATTTCCTTCTGAGCCAGTCAGCTTAGAAGAAGAGAATGATGAAATTGACACTGAAATCAAAGATGAAGCTCTTCGAGCAACATTATTGAATGTCAATCTTCTCATTTCTAAAATCGAGGCTTTCAAAGAAAAATCCAATTCATCTCCTATCCCCATAAAGGATAGTGACATATTTTCCGATGATTCTATTCCGGAAATGGAAGCCTTCTGTTTTGATCAGATGGGAGAGAAAATTAGTGGCAACACCACTTCTCATTCTCATAATTCTCTCCCCGATTATGAATCATTTACATTTGAGGAGTTCGCTGATTCATTCACCTTTGAGGAGTTCCCCAGTGAACTCACTCATATCATATCTCCGCCGGAGTATGATAACTTTTACTTTGATCTTGACAAAGAAAATCTTTATGTCCCGGAGGGAAATATTCTCAACACTGAGAATTTGCTTGTTATCAAAATCCCATCCCTCCCACCCTTGAATTGTCTTGATCAGCTGAGCTTAAATGATGAGAATCATGATGCTGAAATCATGAATTCTCCTTCTAATGACGATGAGTTAGTCATGATTTTTATCATGACTTTCTTTCTTTTCTTCACCTACAAGGTGACTTCTCCTGTTCTTCACTCCTTAGGGAATGAAGACACTATCTTTGACCCCGGCATTTTCATTTATCATTTGTGAGCCGGGTCTGTGTATATCTCATCGGTGTGGAACTTTCATGAAATTCAATGTTTTTCCAAACGCATTGAATAAAAGTCCGATGGAGATGGTTTCTTCCACGTGCTTCCCCAAGAACCAATGAATGCGGGGTCGAGTCAAGCTAGTGACTCGGTGAACAAAAACATTAGTACAACATGGGTTTTCACCCATGTCTCTGACTTCTTTCTCTTTTCTAACACCCAAGTGTGGGGGAGATGCCCCACATGTTGTATATATGTAAATTTCAAGCAAAAAAAAAAAAGTGTATATATAAAATAATGGCTATTAGTATTGCCTTTTCACGTTCTAAGTGTTGGTTTAACAGCCGGTACTTTGAATATTGAGGGCAATATTCAGTTCTAAGTGTGGGGGGGAATTCTTGCGAATTTGATCAAATGTACCATCTAGTACCCCCATTTTAGCCAAAAATTTTAAAATTTTTTCTCACTTAGAACGCAATAAATGGTTATCAGTCCGCCATGTCTAACCCACATAAGGATTGGCTAATCCGAGAGAAAACGGCTCTTGGTAAAGATAAATCAAATCCGTTTATGGCTTACAATTTGCCCAAAATTGTATGGTATTCGACTCACCATATCCTTATAAGTGAAGAGTTGGCTAGCCCGCAAGGTTATGGCTTGTGGTTAAGGCAGTGAAAAACCATAATTGGTAATCAGCTCACCAAAGATAATATTGATAATTTATCTAAGAGTTGGCTAGTCCAGAAGCAAACGGCTTTTGGTAAAGACAAATCAAAACCGTTGACAGCTGGTGATTTGCTCAAAATCATTTGGTTATCATTGTACCAAAGTTCTTACTTGAACTGAAACAATTGGCTACTCCAGAAGTAATGGCTTTTGGTAAAGAGATAAAATCCATTAAATTTTCAAAAAAGGATTGCTAGGGACTAGCAATAGTTTAGTGTGGGGGATTGATGTGTGTCTAAATACACATCATTTTATACCCATCTAGACTGCTAAAACATCTGAAAACACTCAGAAATGCCACAAAATACTATAAATATCATTGAAATGTGTTTTTATGTGTTACAAGTGCAAAAGGATTGAAAACTGATGAAAAACAACAAAGTTTACATAATTTACAGTTTCAGTCCCTAAACTTTCATAAATTGGCAAAACTAGTCCCTGGATATTCAAATCATGTAAAATGTCATTTAAAGTCCCTAGGGATTCATGAGTTGTCAAACTTGGTCCTTGAAGTTTAAAATTGCAAAAATGGCAACTTAGGTCCCTGAAGTTTCAAAAATGGCAAAATAGGTCCTTGGAAATTTAAAATGGAAAATAATTACATTTATGGTCCTTGGTTTATCATGTTTGGCAGGTTAGGTCCTTGAAGATACTTTGGAAACTTGCCAAATCAGGCCCCTATACTTTCAGAATATTACAAGATAGGTCCCTATGTTTAACTATAACCAAATCCGGATCCTATCTAAAATACCACCCAACCCAGCCTGCCCATTATACATACCCCAACCCAATCCTAATATTAAACCCAAGCCCAATCCTAATATAAAACCCGGCCCACTTTTTCTTTATCTAATAAACCGGGGTCAAACTAAGCAGTCAAACCCACTCCCCCTTTTACCACTTTCCCTCCCACAGACCTCCTTCACCACTTAGTCACAAAACCAGTGGTGGTTTTGCCACCACTTGGCTTCCACCTCACCACCAACTATCCCACCTTGTCCCCTCCACCTCTACAACAAGTCAAGCACCATTAATTAGCCAAAAACTCTCACAAGCAACCACAGCTGTTAAATTGGACTTTCTCGCCAAAAGGTGAAATTGAGGGCCAGGATTAATTAGACCAAATCAATGGTCAATTGTTGCTGGGAAAGTCATGGAAAGCTGCAAGGAACCACCAAAGTTACTATAAAAATGAAGATAAGCAGTAGAATAGTTTTGTCAATGTCTTAGACCAAATTCGTAGTGTAATCTCTTTAATTTCTGTTTTAAACTTTAAATTCAGTTGTAACTTTTAGTTTGTATCAAGTTTATATTAATGAAAGTTCAATTTCAAAGTTTCTAAAATCCAGTTTCCTAGTTCGAATCCAAATTGTGCAATTTTAAAGTGAAATTGACAACTTGACTTTAATCTTGTAAATTGTTGTTGTTATTGTTCCTTTAAGCTCATTTCAGTTCCCTTATAAGCTTTTTGAAGCTTTTAGACCACTTAGAGGACTTATAATTCAGTTTACTAAAAAAATATATCAAAAATACAAGAAAATCACATAAATAGTTGTAAAATGAAAAATCAGTTGTGAACCAAGAAGATTGCTTGGAGCAGGGTGGATAAAGGATTGCCCTGGTTTTAGAGCTTATTGGTAAGCTATAGGAAAGGTTGTTGGTCCTTGGTTAACTGCTCTTGCTTGGATTCACTTTGTAAGCATTAAAGTCCATTTTTTGCTTATTACTGTAGAAATGTTAGTTATCTGCTTATGTGTGTTCTTTTATGCTTATTTGGTCTAGTTATGATAATTTAGTGCTTAATCTCACATGCTTGTTCAGTTTGATTCATTGTTGCTCAGTTTTCTTGTTAATTGCCATTATAAGCATAATCTCATCTCATGCTTGTTAGTTGTTATTATTGATATTTTTATGTTTCTATAAGCTTCTTAGATCATAATATGCCATCTTGGATCAGTTTCATGGTTTAAAATAGTGAGTTGCTTTGAAAATCAGAAGTTGGTTCAGTTAACAGTTGTTTGGATTTAGTTGATTCTCTGAGTGCAGGTTGATATTTGCTGTTTCTTTTGGTTCTCACAAGTCACTATAGGTTATAGAAGCTCAGAACAACCATAAAAACCAACCATTATTAAGTGAAAAGTCAAAATCACTCTTCAAGTGATCATTTCAACTCACAGTTAGGATTTAGAGTGCCAAATCATCACCAATAGTGTAAAAGTTGTTAGTTTAGCTTAATTTAATCTCCTTATAACATAACATCACCATTTCAGTTCCTTAGAATCAATCATAGTTCAGCTTAGTCAACTCTAGGGTCAAAGTAAAAAAACCAAAACCACTCTGCTGCTCAGTGTGTACTGAGCAGCTATGAGTGCTGATCTTGCACCAAATTGGACCTCAATTAGTATGTTATTGATAGGGATTTTATGTTTTTTAGATAGCCAGTAGTATCACCTAGGTTTTGCCCCACTTAAGTTTCACTTTCCTGCTTATTTATAAGCTCTAAATCAGTCTGCAAGTTGGGGCATTCAGCTGAGTATTTTTGCATAAGTTCCACAGCAGCCAAAGTGCTTAATCTGTTAATCCCTTGTGCTTATTTGTATTATTCAGTTGTTTTAAGCTTATTATAATGTATTAAGCCTGTCCTGATCAGTTGGTTAAGTTTTGTGCTTTTTAGCTTAATTTTGGGCTTATTCCAAACTGCTTATTAGCCCAAAAGTGCTTATCAGGCTTATTGTGCTTCCACTTTTATTTTTCCTAGCTTTCTAATAACATTTTAGATTTATTTGTAAATTTTTATAATTTTCTGAATAGTTTTGATATTTTTAATCTTTTTAATTAGTTTCTAATAGTATTTAAATTATAATAAATAGAATTTTAATCAGAAAAATATAAATCCAATTTTCATAATTTTATTTTGTTAATTTTAATCCAGGAAAAATATAAATATATTTTTAGACCTTAAGAAAAACCAAAAATAGAAATATAGTGATAGATTCTATTTAATAGAATTTATCTTTTTAAATTTTAATTAAGTAATTTTCATTTTTATAATTTTCTTAGTTTCTATTTACTTAGTAATATTTTTAGAAAAAGTTTTAGAATTTTTCTTTGTTCATTTAGTATTTTTTATAATTTAAATTAGTTTAATTAGTAATTAAATAATAAATAATTAATAATAATTAAATAAAAAGTATAAAAAATATAATTTAAGTTTTTAAATAAGTTTTAAGTTATTTTACATTTTTAGGTTTTAAATTTTATAAATTTTATTTTTTGTCCCATTTTAGATTTTTCGTTGCGCGTTTTAGTTTATTTATTCGCGTTTAAATTTCCTGTGTATATCTGTTTTTGTTTGTTATTTAGAATTGTTAAATAAAGCAAAATCAAAAGCAATCTAAATCATCAGTCACTCTAATCCTAGCTTTTCACAGTTTTCCATTCACATCTCGTTGGGAAACGATCCGGGTGATCACTTGCCTGGTTTCACACTACACACGAGCATTCGTTCTGAGACTGTTTATATTTTATCATTTATTACGGTTGACCATTCACAAGTGGTTGACTTGTGTGATAGAGAAATAAAAGATAGCTAGTTCGGAACGAATCAATCATCCTTTTTGCAAACCATACAATAAAGGATTCTATAGCAATCGGCAGTGATATGATTGGTATAGTTACACAGTTCACATCTTTTCAGAGGTTTTGTGGGTTTGGGTTTGGTCTTTGAGGAAGCTGGTTTTTGTTCCTTCTTGGATTGAGAAGGTTTCTCAGAAGATGCAATCTTCTCTCCCAGCTTCCTGACCATTTCAGCCAACTGATCAAATTTTGAATCAGGGCTTTGGGTTGTTACTTCAGAAGGGACTGAAGTTGATGAGTCATCAGTATTTACTGAATCTTCAAGGGTTGGTCTTTTCAGGATGGTTGTTCCCATTCCTGATCTCTCCTTTGGAGAGTGTGGTGAGAAGACCATTGGTGGGAGGCCTAAGTTTGGTGCAGCACCCTGAAGGGTATTCAGTGGAGGAAGTGGTGGATATGATTCTGATTCAGACTCATTCACTGACTCAGTATTACTGAGTTGTTCAGTGAGTTCAAGCTTACTGAGTTGTTCAGTAAGTCCAAGCATATTTTTCAAAGGCTGACTTTCAGGAAGCAAGATCTTTCCAGTCTCAAAGTTTGGTAACTTACTGACTGGGTTGTCCCTGACAATCCAGTCATTTGACTTGGGAAGCATTTCTTGCTCAAAAGATATGCCAGCTGGAACAAAGGTCAGTTCACTGGGACTTACATAGGGGTTAACCATGTGATGGTCAATTCCTATAGTTTTCCTAGGGATTAAACCCACAGTATCAAAGACCTTGAGGTTCTTTTTGGTCCAGCCTTAGATGACAGCCTTTTCTTTGTTAAGTTCAGTTTGTAGGGCTTGGTTTTGTTTCAAAATTTCAGTGTTCTGAATTTGTAGAGTTATTGTTTCTAATTTGGCTTGCTTCAGTACAAGCAATTCATCTCTACATTTATTCAATTCTGACACTATGTTGTTATATTTTGAACACATGTTAAGCCTTTGTTCCTCAACAAATTTAAGATCTACACAAATATAATTCATGTAAGACTGCCAATCAGAATCATCATCCATAGAAAGTAAAGTGTTTACCTTCTTCATGGTGATGTTTACCCACTCTCCATTCCTTGCATGGCTTTTCCCAACAGCCACCTGATCACCTTCAGAGAGTGCCATCAGTGCACTCACTCTAATTTCCTCATCTGAGGAGACCTCTTCATCATCCCAGTCATAAGCTTCAGCTACTAAAACCTTATTCTTTGCCTGAACAGGTTTGGGTGTTTGAGCAGCCTGAGACATAGAGGGATTAGTTTCAAGAATTGCAAGTTTAGCCTTGGCTTTCCTATATTTTGCTTCAAAGTCTTTTTGACCCTTGTTTTGAAATTGTTGGGTCGACTGAAACATTCTAGGTTGAAACTTGTTAGTTCCTGAGGAACTATTTCCTGAAAATTTGTAAGAGGGTTCTGAGGTTGTTTTAGAATAACAGTCCCTAGCAAAATGACCCTTTTTACCACAATTAAAGCATTCAATGGTTTCATTTGCTTTTCCTTTTGAAAAATTGGACTGGTTTCTTTTGATGAAATGTTTTGAACTAGCAAGGAGTGCCCTCTCTTGGAATTCCAAGTTTAGATCATTTAGGTACTCATCACTAGTCCTTTCATCAATTTCATCCTCAGAATCCTCTTGAAAGTCCTGCACAACACCATTAGTATAAAAGGCAGTTGATATGGGTGTGGAGGTTAAGGCCTTTTTGGACTCAAGAGCTTTTGAGTCAGGATATCTCCTTGAGATCAAGTTGTCCTCATAGACAAATTTCCAATAGATTTCAGGGAGCTCAAGGGTCTGAATGTGATTAGCATTCCTCAGGCCTTGTGAGAAGTTTAGCCACTTCTCAGGGAGACTGTTGACAAATCCAACATTTGTCTCATGCTTAGATAATACTACACCATCATTTGATAGTTCGTTTATCAAAGTCTTGTATCTGGTATAAGTCTGAGAGAGACTTTCAGAGTCTTTTGCCCTGAAAGTATTATACTCAAGTTTCAGGTCCATGACCCTATTTTCCTTGGTATCTGAGGGGCCCTCAAAGCTATTAACCAAGTCATCCCAAGTTTGCTTGGCTGTTAAACAGTTGATGACTGATTCCATTATATCGTCAGGAAGACAAGATATAAGGATGCTTTTAAGGCGCTGGTCTTGATTGACCACCCTCCTCTCATCAATGGTCCATTGTGCCTCAGGCTTGTTTAGCCCTGCAGCAGTCTTAGGGACAAATGGGCCATCCCTGATACAGGTGATGTAGTAAGGTTCCATACCAGTTAAATAGCAAATCATACGTTTTTTTCCATTTGCTAAACTTTTCAGCTTCTAGTCTGGGTGCAACAGCAGAATAGCTGCCACCTTTTTTATCGACCAGCTGGGGTACATTAATATCAGCCATAGTAGGATCTTGGTTTTAAAAACCTTGAGCACTCTTGGTTAGTTTTGAAAGATTTTATAAACCAGAGGCTCTGATACCACTTGTTGATCCCTTAACACGTTTAGAGTTAACTAGAAAGTTAATCTATTCGTGTTTATGACTAATACACATAATGAAACGTAATTCTAACAAATTAATGAAACGTAAAAGTAAAAACACATAAGTATTTTTCAACGTTTAAATTCTTATTAGAAATGAATCAAAGAATCTATTACCCAAGTGTTTTGCGGAACAAACACTTGGGATTGAATAGACAATGTATGGTGGTGTCTCCTATCTAAACTCAAGCTTTGCTTTGAGTGGTAACAATTCGACCCACAGAGCTATCTCAGGGATACGTTACTCTTTGTAGGAGAGAAGTTGCTTTGCAAAAGTCTAAGCTTTCAATGTACAAAACACACTCAACTTCTCTCCCATCTGAACCTATTTATACACAAGTATAAAGAGTAAAAGTGATTAAAAAATAATTCAATTTGTTGAAGCAAGCGTGTCTGACAATTACAACAGTAATTGTCATTTCCAAGAACCAATAGGAATGGGCTAAAAGTCTTTAGGAGTGGTTGGTCTGACACTCCATGACTTTTAGCCGTCTTAGGGAAGGTTTCTTCCTGACAAGATAAGATTTGATCTTATCTTAAACTCTTCCCAGATCTTCCCGCCTTTCTTTCAGGCTTTAGGTTCTTCAGTACACGCCTTCATTTATTAATCACAATTGTCGTTGAGGAGACTGGGGTTCAGTGAGTTCTTGTCCAACACTCACTGAACCATCATCTTCTTCTTTGGCTTAAGTCCTACTCAGGGAGTACCGCCCTCCTGAGTAGTGAATCCTTCTTCTTGAATTCGCTTTAAGCATCCTGAAGATGACTCACTGAGAGACTGTTCTCTCAGTGACTTGAATTGTTCTCGGTTTAAGTTAACACTTAGTTAATTTGTGTCCAAATCTTATTTTAAGTATTCTTGGGTACTGATGGACCCAACAGATAACAAACAAACGGAAACATAAAAATAAGAAATAAGATAAAATCTTATCCAACTTTTGAAGAAACTTCATGTTGTCTCATTTTAAACATTTATTCGACAACCAAAACGTTACGAAACGAATATTAAAACTTATATATTTATATTGGAATACGATTACTGAAATTTGACATACCAACCCAGGTCGCGTGCCGGAGACGTTAATCAACTCTATTTAATTTTGTTTTCCATCCAGACTGCTAAGGTGAGTTCATAGTCCCACTTTTTATACGTTTTCCAAACTTCTAGGGAGATACATGCTACAAAACCGAACACAAGTATTTTTCTGTATGCTTACTTGATTAATATTGCCTAAGTTACCTGTTGCCTAAAAGACCTCCCATCATGGACCGTTAATCACTTTCGGGTGAGCGCGAATATAATGAATAGATCTATTGGGTGTGACGACCCCTTTGTGTTACCGTAACGTGACCAAATGCATTTTATTTGAGGAAAATAAAGAGACCGGCAATCTCCTACTCGGGGGCAAAATTACTTCATTTAATTATGGAGTAATATACATCATTAGCTTATAACTATGATGATAAACCTGTTAACGTTTTGCGTGTCATGAGACTTAGGGCAATCTATTGAACTGCAATATTCTGAATTACTTTCTACTTAGCTTGTGTTCAAACTGATTATAACTTTAAACGTTGTGGATTCACTCAACCTTTGTGTTGACTTTTTAGCATGTTTTATCTCAGGTAATTAGAAGCTTGATTTGGCACGGAGTGGCTGTGGACTTTTTCTTATAAAAAGAGTGTCCATTTTGTTATCATTCAATGAATAATGTAACTTTTATAACGTACTTCGAAACTTCCCGCTGGGGCCTGTATTATGTACTCTGATTTAAATAAATGAATGATAACAATTTTATTTAAAACGTCTCTTTTCGAGTCGTTTTCTATTTTCATGACTGTGATACTTGAAGTAATACCCCAACTTATATTCCGCTGTGTATATCGAAAACGGGTGTGTTACAGCTTCGTTCTGGATGGAAGCAATGTAAGAAGAAATTGAAGCTCTTCATAAGAATAAAACGTGGGAACTGATGCCACTACCAGCGGGTAGAAAACCTGTTGGAAACAAATGGGTGTATAAGATCAAGAGGAACGGTGATGACCAGGTGGAGAGGTATCATGCAAGATTGGTAGTCAAAGGATATGCTCAGAAAGAGGGAGTCGACTTCAATGAAATATTTTCTCCTGTGGTTCGAATGACAACTGTTCGAGTGGTTCTGGCAATGTGTGCTACGTATGATTTACATCTAGAGCAGCTGGATGTGAAAACTGCATTTCTTCATGGAAATCTTGAGGAAGAAATTTACATGCTCCAACCAGAAGGTTTTAAACAAAAAGGAAAAGAGAACTTGGTTTGCAGGTTAAACAAATCTCTGTACGGTTTAAAGCAGGCGCCGCGGTGTTGGTACAAGAGATTTGATTCTTTCATCATTGGCCTTGGATATAACAGACTATACGCAGACCCTTGTGCATATTACAAGAGGTTTGGAGACAATGATTTTGTCATCTTGCTGTTATATGTTGACGACATGTTGGTTGCAGGCCCCAACAAAGATCGTATCAGTAAACTAAAGGCACAACTCGCTAGGGAATTCGAGATGAAAGACTTGGGACCCGCAAACAAGATTCTATGGATGCAAATTCACCGAGATAGAGTTAGTGGGAAAATTTGGCTTTCATAGAAAAATTATGTGAAGAAAATCTTGCAAAGGTTTAATATGCAAGATTGTAAGCCAATATCAACCCCGTTTCCTACTAATGTCAAGTTATCCTCCAAGATGAGTCCTAGCAGTGAAGAAGAGAGGATGGAGATGTCTCGAGTACCGTATGCATCAGCAGTGAGAAGTTTAATGTTCGCGATGATTTGTACAAGACCAGACATTGCACATGCAGTGGGAGTAGTGAGTCGGTACATGGCGGAACCTGGTAGAGAG
This sequence comes from Artemisia tridentata subsp. tridentata, assembly GCA_021014915.2. Lineage (NCBI taxonomy): Eukaryota > Viridiplantae > Streptophyta > Magnoliopsida > Asterales > Asteraceae > Artemisia > Artemisia tridentata. The sequence goes on from CP139508.1 coordinate 108,216,816, forward strand.
CATTGGGAAGCTGTGAAGAGGATCTTTAGATATATTAAAGGAACCTCGGATGTTGCATTATGTTATGGGGAATCAGATATAACTGTCAAAGGATATGTTGATTCTGATTACGCAGATGATCTTGATGGAAGTAAATCAACCACCGGGTATGTGTTTACACTTTCTGGCGGAACAGTAAGCTGGGTTTCAAAACTGCAGTCAGTTGTCGCTATGTCAACGACGGAAGCAGAATATGTTGCAGCTGCTCAAGCCAGCAAAGAAGCAGTATGGTTGAAGATGTTGTTGAAAGAACTGGGGCACGAACAAGAGAAAATTACTCTATTTTGTGACAACCAAAGTGCCTTGTATCTAGCAAGGAATCCAGCATTTCATTCAAAGACAAAGCATATACGAGTTCAGTATCACTTCGTTCGTGAGAAAGTGGAAGAAGGAACCGTGGATATGCAGAAAATTCATACTGATGATAACGTGGTAGATTATCTGACGAAAGCAATCAACAGTGACAAGTTTATATGGTGCCGATCCTCATGCGGCCTAGCGGAAACGTAAGCAACATGAAAGTGCAAGGAAGGATAACGGTGTGAAGATCGATTTAGCTTCAATCGGATCTTCAAGTGGGAGATTGTTAAAGTATAATAATGGTGGGCCATATGATGGAAATAACAATTGGCATCAAATTCATCCAACAAGGCGCATCGAAAAGATGCATGAACCAAATTCTTCCAACAATGCGCCTGATATTTCATTTAATGTGTACACAATGGAATATAGTGTTTTGCCAACACTATAAATAGAGGAGTTTGTATCTTCAGTAATCTCATCCCATTCCAAAAGCAACACACATAGTTGTGTGTTCTTGGTCTCTTTCTTTCTCCTAGTATTTGAGTCTATTAGAGAGTTTGTGTGGTATCTCCTAATACAAGAGATATAAGTGTTTATCCTTGTAACTAGAGAGAATGTGTAACTCTTAATTTTCATCATAGTGAAACGTATCTTTCCTGCCCGTGGTTTTTACCCTATTGGGGTTTTCCACGTAAAATCCGTGTGTCATCTTTTATTAGTATTTTCTTATTTTAGTTGTGGGTTTGCTTCATTCCGGTGTCACTTTTCTCAACATTCCACATATGCTAAATTATAAGGTTCATAATGTTTTCTTGTGTCGAGTTAATGGTCTGGGGTTGAACTTATTAAACTAGTCACTTCCTACTTTTTTACCATCGTCTTCCTAACACATGGGTATAAATGCTCCAATTTGAAGAAACTGTTTTCTCTATGCACGACACCTCGATATGAAAAAAATTTGAATGTACTAACAATAGCCACAAAGTGTTTAAATGGAATGTTTCGTTACGTAGCAATGGTTGTGCACATGCACACACATATTGATTGCCATTTCGTTACGTAAAAGATTCACCAACTTGGTACTCAGTTATACAAAATCATATATCTAACTATATCAAGTAAATATTGCAATTCAACGCTAAACGTTTGCAAGCTTAAAACACTTTAAATAACTTGGGTCAACTGTCAAACGTTTAGTGGGTGCTATTAGATCACTGTTGGTTGTTTTGTCTATGTTGTTGAAAGTTCTGTTGCTGGTTCTGCATCATATTAGCTTGTAGATTCTGACTGTTTTGTTGCATGTTCCCAAAAGCACCTTGTGAACCATGTTGCTGCTGTTGTTGCTGTTGCTGTTGCATAGGCATCATGGTATTAGGATTTGCTGCACCCATGTTGAACACTGTTAACCAAAACAACATAATTAGCCATTGTAGTAAGTGTAAAAACGAGTGACCTATTTAAACGATTGAATTCATACCCTGGTCGTTCATACTTTGGGAACCAAGAGTGCGATTGCCACCCGATAGTCCAAACTGTAAAAAAAGAATATAACATTATAGAGCACAGAATACATGATCAATGCAGGATGAAGCCATTGAAAGGCTAACCTGCATCCGAGGCACAAGTGGTTGTGATGGCATCATGGCTGACATGTTCGACATCTGACATTGGAAACAATATCCATAGAAGTTGAGACAGTCCGCAAAATAGAGAAAAGCAAAAGGTGCAATTAATTATTATAAACTGACCATCTGGTTATTTGGTGTACCCTGTGCAGCATTAAACAACGCACTGTTGGCAGCGCTAGACATTTGGTTTATATGACGATTCAACTGACTTCCTTGGTTGAGTTGACTTTGTGCAATGCCATGCTGCATACCTCCAGATGGTAACTACCTCCCTTGAAATTGCTGGGCCCCCAATGACTGAGAAAATTGCATTTGATTTTGACCATGTAACTGACAACACAGAATAATAATAATTACAGTAGAACAAAATTTTAAGGTGCCATGTATAAGAGTCACTCTAATACCCTATTTACTCATACAATTGTTTAATATACAGGCAATGGTGCACTTGGATGAATACCGTAATTACAGACACCAACCGAAAGACATGATATAGATTACCTGATACTTCTGTTGACCCTGACCCTGCAAATCATGCAGCTGTGACAATTGGTTCTGCACATATAATATGGTTACAAGTTACAACAAAAATTTTCTGCGCTTTGGGTCGGAATGAAATTTAGATAACCAGATCCATCACATAAAGCATTAGTAAATACAAATATGTAGCGAGAATTTGGTAAAAGCCAGTCAAATCAAAATCTACCAAGAAGATGACTATTGTTTTTTGTAAATTGATATAAAGGGATAATTATATACCCATATTACAGTAAATCTATCTAGTGTGACTCTTCATTAATATTTCATGTGTAACCATACCTGGGCTAGTCCAGCCATCGGATTTTGTCTAAGCTGCTGAGCAAGGAGTTGTTGTTGCTGATGTTGTGGTAACTGCATCAATCTCTGCCTTTGTTGTTGCTGGAATTGCTGCTGTTGTTGTTGCTGTTGAGTTTGTTGTTGTTGCGGGGAGGGTGTATTCATCATGTTTGCAGCAGACCTTGGTGAGTTTGCATATGGCAGTGGTGATGCTGTCGTGTTGTCAAAGGACGGTGTCCCAGTCCCACCAGGTGAAGCCGCTGCTCGTCCCATTAGTTGTGACCCAGAACCCTATTGATTTTCTAAGTATTAAGGAGCAACAGCACCACGAATTATAAGAAAACGTGATTATCTAACCTGCATTAATGCTCCTTGGTTGTTTACAGCATTTGTAACCATGGGAGGGGTATTCTTCATGTACATTCCTGTAAAAAAGAGACACCAGCTTATTGTTGTATGCATGGACATCTATAGATTTATTTATATTTTTATTTTTAAGCACATACCAGATGATTCATTAACGGTCTGCGCATTGTCGCCTACAGGTAGCACATCCACCAGATGAGCTGGAAGTGCTGATGTGATCTGTCTTTGATCCGGAGGTAAACGTAAACCTACAATGAAACAACAATTTTTTTTACATGCCTTATGTATGAAAACATCCTCTTCTATAACATCATAGCTTCAAATTTTATCAGTTTTTACTTGGAATCGTACCAACATAAAATATTTAGCTAAGTGCCTACGACCTACCACATATCAAAACTATGAAACCATGATCTGAACTCTATAAGTTAATTAAGTTGCAATAGGCACAAAATTTCACCCATTATAAAATGGGATATGGGGCTAACCTAGAAAGTTCAAGTGACCGCGAGACCTTCTATATCCCAACTAAAAATTTCAATGTGTTGTTTACGCCATTACGGGTTGGAAGATGAAAATTGAAACTATACACATGTATCTCGCATAATAACACCAAAGCAACTGAATAGAGGTATTACATAACTACACAGAGAAAACTATAAAAAAGAATATAGGGGAACACCTTGACCATGATTAACAGCATGTCTCAGTAAATTTTCCTGTTCCTGAATCTTTGCAGCTTGAGCCTTATCTAAAGTCATGATATTGGTGGGCCCTTGTCGAGTGCCAAAATAGGTTTTTCGGGTATCAGCAATGACCTTTTCAGCACTTTCACAAGCTGCTCCGATCATGTCAATTCTAGCCTGCAAACAACATACTCGTGCATATCAGCATATGTAAAGTTATTGAATATTGCCATATACTGTAGGTGATTGCTTCTGAGCAGTAACACCATATATATTACCTTTAACTTTTCAATCTGGGAAGGCACAGACAGATTCTGCATCGCATAAAGTAATTGCTCTCGCTTTGAGGCATCATCTGCTTCTATCTCCGGCAATAGCTTTGATGATATCATAACAGGCAAAACTATATTGCAGTAGAATACATAAGGTCAACTTTCAGATTTGATACTATAAAAGGTTTCAACGATGACTGATTATGAAAAACAAGTTCTTACTTGCAGCATTTTCACCATTGACATTCTTTGGATGAACAACAAAGGCCTTTGAAACCTTCTTAATATCTTCCACAATGTTATAGAGCTCGAGGTTTACCATAGAAAACTGCCCCAAGACATCTTGCCTGGTGGACCCAAAATGAAATGTTAGTAGGGGCAGAACATAGTGACGGCAGGGGAAGGTTCCCCAACCCCCCGAACACACCTCCATGAGACACTACATACACGTATATTTTCACTACTAAAAAACTGAAACTTCCAACAAAATTAGGAATGGCCACAGAACGCCATAGGTAATTTTGTGATTTGAATGAAGCCACTAATAACTAAACTGCTTACAAGCATGAACAGATCTACCTTAAAGCCAACAATAGCCTGTACTACATGTTGGTTAAGCCAAGTAATTGTACAAAATTTTATTCCCTAAGTACTACCTTCCCAAGTACTCTTGTGCAACCGATTACATGAAGTGTGAATTTTAAACAAGTTCTGATAAGTTGGGTAAAATTTTTGTAAGATTAACTTGACTAACGCACAACTTTGACACAGCCTAATAGGTTAATATGACCTGATTCCGTTTTGATACATTACCTAACCCAAGGTCGCTTAGTGGTCAGGCACCCACCACCCTGATGTCCTCGCAAGAGGTCACCTCACTTGGTACACATCTTGGGAGTCGCCAAGGAAAGTGTCCGAAATGGTGGGATACACGGGTAAGGAAAACCTCCTAAAGTGCAAACATGTAATAACTCCCCGGATTCGCTACATTGGCAATTTCTTACAATTTTAAGATTTTCCGTCAATAAAAATGTACAAGTTCCGCTACTAATAAAAACATCACCAATCTATTTCACATACACCACTAATATTCAAACATGTTATTAAGAAATTGTGTATAAAAATATATAAAATTTGAAAAACTAACCACTTAGGATTGGAATTATTTCTGGCAATGATATCGAAATCTTCGAGGATACGCGTAATGGCTTTAAATAAACTAACGGCTCTAGTTTTGACTGATTCTAGGTTTAGTTGTTGTTGTACTGCTGGGTTTAGTCTCTCCACAACTTTTGTTTGTTGTTGGTCTTGTTGTTGTTGTGGTTGGGGTTGGCCTACTCCTACCGGACCGTCCATCGGTAGTATGATGATCGGAGATGGGATGAACGGGAACTTGGTTGTGTGACTGGGTGTAAAATTACGGTGTTTTTGTGTGTGTTTTTTATGAACAAGTTGGATCCAAACGGGTAGAAATGGGGTGTTTGTTTCGGTTTATAAGCTCAAAATTTTGCAACTTTTTTTTTTTTTTTTTTTTTGCTTATTTAAGCTTATTATGTAAATATATATAAGCTGAAAAGTTTTAAAATAAGCTACAAAAATGAGTTTACATAAGCCCAAAACTAAATAAGCAATAAACGGGCTATATAAGTAAAACAAACACCCATAAAAGAAGTTTTATTGATGGACTTTTTTTAAAGAACATTTTTTTACTTATGGATGTAACGAAGTTTACAGGTTACGACCAATGTTTTAAAAACCGGATTTTTCATCGAACCGGTTCAACCGTTTGGTATATATATATATATATATATATATATATATATATATATATATATATATATATATATATATATATATAAATGCTACAAAATAGTTATAATCTAAAGAAATAATTTGTTTTAATGTTCACAAAAAAAAAAAAAAAAAAAAAAAAAAAAAAAAAAAAAACATTAAAGTATACACATCATCATAAAAATTCAAAAAAAAAATAAAAAAAATAAAACCGGTTGAACCGGACCGGTCGAACCGAAAAAACCGGCCAAAACCGGAAAAACCGGCCGATTCGAAACAGTAAACGAGACCTCAAAAAACCGGGGTTTAAAAAACCGGCCGACCAGCCGGACACCGGTCGAACCGGCCGGTCCGATCCGGTTTTTAAAACATTGGTTACGACAACAACAATCCGCCCTAAGTGGTTTATTGGGAAATAAAATGTGGACAAATCATATTTTTGTAAACTCATGAATAGAGAGACTGCTTTCAAATAAATCTTCCGAGATGTAATGAAGTTTAGATTTTGATAAAAGTATTCATGTAAAATTGATAATAGAGTGAATTGCAAAAATCGTCCTTGTGGTTTGGCCAAATTGCAGGTTTCATTTTTGTGGTTTATTAAGTGCTGTAACACCCCCTAATTTGTTTAGTGGCAGCGGAAAAGTAATTAGGGTGTTACGGTGAGGATCGAGGTTTAAATCTCGTAAATCGGCCCGGAAGGGGCGTTTTGAAAGTTATATGTCATTCAAAAGAATCTTTTTGATACAAAAGTGAATTATTTGATTTGAAAATCCCATGAGAAAATGTGATAATTTGGAAAGAATGACATATTTGATTTTACACCAGTTTATTTATCAGAGTATAAGATGCCCGCTCCGTGCCTTGTCCTACTCCGTTAATTACCTGAGATAAACATGCTTAAAATGTCAACACAATGGTTGGTGAGTTCGTGGAGTTTGATAGAAAATAACTTTCTTGCAATGAATTTAGAAGGTGTATAGTGATTGTCGAAGTAATCAATAATTCTTCATGAAATAAATAATAAGTTGTGTTGTATAAAAATCCACAAGCGAATCATGTATGATCTCCCAAAATCGTAAGTTTCATGTTATAAATGAAGCTGAGCTACGTTGTTATACGCTCGAAATAGAATGTTGAGTCAACTTTAAATGTAACGATATACCAAGCATTCTGGGTTGTCTTGTGTAGAGTTCTCATTTAAGTCACATATGATAACAATTAAAGTTCAAGTACAGGATTCAAAAATCATATCACATAGTGGGAATAGTAATTTAGAGTCTGAAATCTATCAGTGTAAAGTGGTGGTCTTCTAAATACAGCTGTAACCTAGGATATATATGAAACATTCATATATTCATAAAGTTATATTGCCCTAAGCCTCATGACACGCAAAACGTTAACAGTTCCGTAAAACGGCGGTGCCCCACCAGGGTTACTGATGGGTGATTAAGCCCTCATGTTAATAGGTGACTTGCCAATTCCTATTTTTCTCAAATATAGTGCATCGCGACTAAATACGACTAACCATAAGGCATTCCGTCAAAGTATTTAGTGGGATAGGTTGTCAGCCTCTAACAGGTTTCGAAGCTGTTCACTATATTCGCGCTCACCGCAGTGATTAATGGCTCATGATCGAGGGACTTTATGGCAATAAAGTAAACTTAGGCAATATAGGTTTCAGGGTGCATGAATTATGCGAAATTTTAGTCTTGGCAATTATTTCTAGTGAAATGTAGAAATATCATAATAAAGTAACATTACATTCATTTGTTATATGAATGCATACAATAAGTCTCAGTGTCATATTACATCAAGTAGTTGAAAATGTTATCTTCCAAGTTCCGTGTTTAAGCTATGCAAGCAGTTTGTACATACAACGAACATGTATTCCTCTCAAAGGTGATTCAAACATGTAAGGCATAGTGGATGATTTTGAGTAAATCATAAGAGTTTTATATAAGTAACTTAAAACAGTTAAAGCATGTATCTCCCCCAAAAGAGTTATTAAAACAAGAGTTAAAAGTAGGGGCCACGACTCACGATAAGTCATAAGAGTTTTCATAGTGCTTATAGAAATATTGTTTCGCAAGCAAATCATATAGTTGATAAATGAGTAAAATATTTCGAAGCATGTATCTCCCCCAAAAAGTATAAAAACAAGTATTAAAATAGGAGGGGCCACGACTCACCTGGAGCGTATCCGACAAGACGAAATTATAAGGTCAGGTGAACGATCACGAAAACTTCTTCAATACGAGGCCTGAATATAAGCGAAGTCTAAGAGTCTAACTTACTACTAATAACGAATGTGGAAAGGATAAATCGTATAACGATTTGATCGGTGATATGAGTGTGATATGCTTAAAATGCCTCAAGTTAAAAATATGATATATCCATAATATTATGTTGATTCTTATATCAATCGACTCAAAATATTACTCTTTCAAAATATACAAAAAGGATATGCAAAAGGAAGTTGCTAATATTTCTAATAATTAAACTTTAAATAATGCATAACTTAAAATGAAACATGCATATGAAATGAAGGGTGAAAGTAGAAAATAAATAAGAATGTCAAGTGAAATTTAATAGGTCCTTGTCCTTTTCAGATTTTATACTTTTTAGTCTAACTGAGTTGCGCTACGTCGTTAGTCCTCGGTTAAGTCCAAAGTCAAATAATAGTCCAAAAGTTGTCCATATGCCCACACAAGGTTTGGAGTCCAATGGTATGTCAATTTAAGTCCCTTATAACTGTTTTCACAGCTTCAGTCTCGGAGTTTCACGGTTTGGCAGTTTTGGTCCTTCCAGTCAGTTCGCGTTACATTTTTAGTCCAAAAGTATAAAAATGATAAGGAAAAATTATGCGACTTTTTATAAGTTATATTTAAGATTTTTAAAGCTTATTTTACTAGCTTATTCGGTTGTTGCTTATTTTCTACACATTGGGCCTGTTAACGAGCCACACTCTAGGCCCAATATTACCTTTAGTTATTTCTTAGACATGGTTTTATGCGACTTGTTTAAGCTGTTTTAAGAAGTCGTAACTTGCTTATTTTTACAAGGTTTCTAAACGAAAAGTGTAGTTAGTTACTTGGCGTAATAGGTCGTGTAACGAGAGGGCATGGTTATTAATTTATATCGCGAGATAGGAGGTCAATTTGAAGGCTACTTGGGACTGTTTGCCTACGTATAAAACACTTAGTATATTTTAGTTGTTCCCAGTTTTACTTATAACGTGTGAGGTAGGGTTTTTATACGTTCGAGTGCTATCTAAATGGGTTATGTAAGTAGGCGTGTGGTATGCATGTGACTGTTAAAACTTCACAAAATGAGTTCGACAGTGAGCATGGTCTACTCTAAATGAAATGGACATAGTCATATATATAAATATTTATACGTTCGAGTGGGAAACGAAATTGATGCATGACATGATATTTAAACATACGAATAGTGTGAGGTGATGGTTAAGACTCCACAAAATGAGTTTGATAGTATATATGTTTCAAAATAGAATACTGTGTTTTCAAAATAATAAAATGCTATACGTTCAAGTGAAATGATACATGCAGGTGTGTGATATCTTGGTTGTGAAAGTGGGTTGTGAGAAAAATGGTGATTGTTAAGATGGGTATAACCACAGAATGATTATAGTAATTAATTTATACATATATATACGTTCGTATAATGATGGATAGTCATGCATGAGAAATGTTGAAGTGTTAACATGAAGTGTTGACAAGGTTAAGAGACTTACAATGAAATGAGAGAGTGCTGTGGTACGTTGGGATTTAAGCAAAAACACCAGAACTTCGACCACACTATACCCTTTGTACGTGTAACCCGCTGAGGTTTTGTGCTTCCAAACTTCTTGGGTTTCTTTCTAAATGGTGTAAAAAGGTTTGAGGATGTGTATTAAAGGTGAGGGTGAAAGGTGGGAATAGGACAGTGATGTTCGAACTCACAAGAACGAAATAAGTAGTTTATTAGCTAGGTTCGAGTCTCCATTTTAACGCGTCTATTTACTTGGTTGTTTCCTGGGTTAAGACAAGGTTGTTGGACATTCTAAGGTGACTGGGGAGGGCGAAAGAAAGATGAGACAAGTAGTGTGGATGGTCAAATGGAGGGTCTAATTTATAGAAGATTTAACACGTTTTGTTCTCACTCAATCATTGGTGACACTGTAGACAATGGGACACCTAAGATAGTTTCACTGACAATAGAACTATAGAAGCATGTGGGTGTGGGTAGGTAGTAAGGGAATGTCGACATTCTTTGTTCCTTATGTATCGAGTTTGGTTTTTGTGTGTACACGTGTTTGAGTCATTGTGAGGTTTTGGGTGATAACTATACTTAACAGTTTACAAATGGTCATACTTGGCTGTTAGAACAAGGTTAAAACAAATCCAGTTCCAAGTGGGTTGTTTTGTGGAAATTTACATAAGTCGAGTAGGTGTAAAACGCCCAAGCACTTTGGCCTCGGAATATATACTAAACGTTTGTGTTACTAGCTAATAATGTGTATACTAGTTTCCTTGGTGGGAGGGCAGTTAGGTGGTTCAAAAATTCTATAATGGTTGTGTTTAAAAATCGGAAGATCTCGAGTTGTTTTGGGAGGGTATGTGGCTGTCGAATCTTGTATAATGTCATAACATAAAAACTGGTTTTGAGATTGGGCCTGGATCGTGCGGTGTGACGATGGGCTTGACGCGTGAGAGTGTTGGGCCTGGAAGAAACGAAACAGCCCACTCGGTTTGTAGCTTGATTAGTTTAGTGCAAGAAGTGAAATATGTTTAGAGTGAATTTTGTGTAGTTAAATGTTGTAACATGATGAGTTGTGGATAATGTGTTTTTAGTGTATATTTCTATTGGTACTAATTAGTGTACAGAGTGATTCACGTAATGGTCACGTTTCAAAATACATGTCGAGAGCTAGTGTCGATATTCGTTAATTGTTGTGTTGTTGTGTTGTGGTGAGAGTAATATATCAAGAAAATTTCAAATTTACCCATAAAAATGGGTTTTGGCAAACAGTCACTCAAGGTTATGATTAATTAATGAGGATTATCATAACGGATTTTCGTGGGATCCTACAAGTGCAAAGATCGTCCTTATTTTGCACTGTTACGTGCACTTTTGGTCATTCAACAACAGTGAAATTTGGCAAACCACAAGGACGATTTTTGCAATGATGGAGGACCAAAAGTGCACGTAACAGTGCAAAATAAGGACAATCTTTGCACTTAATGAACCACAAGGACGAAGCGTGCAATTTGGCTAAACCACAAGGACGATTTTTGCAATTTACTCTATTATCAATTTTACATCAATACTTTTATCAAAATCTAAACTTCATTACATCTCCGAAGATTTATTTGAAAGCAGTCTCTCTATTCATGAGTTTACAAAAATATGCTTTTTGTAATTTTCCAATCTACTACAAGGACGATTTTTGCAATGATGGAGGACCAAAAGTGCATGTTCCAATCAACTACAAGGACGATTTTTGCAATTTTCCAATCTACTACAAGGACGATTTTTGCAATTTACTCTAAAAATTTGGATACTTAAGTTGCACGTTATATATGATATCTATACTCCTTTATAAGGCCACTCACATCAGTTAACTCAGCCTTAAATTTTAAAGCATGCCACGTCAGCTTTTTCACCCTTTAACTTAACTCAGCTTTAACCCACACAACAATAACTCAGCTTTAACACACCTTAACTCAACTTTACATATAAATTTTCAAATTCAACCCCTAACTTATAAATTACTTCATTTTTTAAAAACATAACATTCATTAATAACATAACATTACATAATTAATAAAATAAAATTACAACGAAATTAAAAAAAACATTAAAATACGAAACGAAATTTTATATAGAGTTGTAATTGTCGATAAGATCAGATTTCTCCTCCCACACTTGTAACACCTGTTCCCTAACCATCTTCAATGCGACATGAAGTTCTAGATCTGTTTCATTAGTTCTTTGTAGAGTTTCTAGACCGACCCTGATAGCTGGATGGTCTTGAGGCAACTTACGCAGCCTTTCGATCTCTGGAGCACGATTATGCATTTGTAGCATAATACGAGTTATCTCGCCAAACAAACTGTTAATAAGTTTGAGTTCTTTTTCTTGTTCTGTTCGTAATCGGTTGAGGATAGCCCTTTGCACATCTGCTGGTTCGTTAGCCATTGTGTTTGTGTTTAAATTAATGTGAGAAAATGAAGTCTTGTGAAGATGGTTTTTATAGTGGAAATTAGCCGTTAAATTAGTCGTTAAAGTAGCCGTTAAAGTAGCATTAACGCTGCGTTAACGCTGAGTATTATTCAAATTCAAACGTAAACTAAAGTACACCATAATAACGTTGCGTTAACGCATCTTAGTCACAACAATTAAAATTCAAAGTCACGTTAATAAAACGTGTGCATTTGTACCCTATAAATACCCATGCTTCTGAAGCACATGTCACGCAAAAACACATTCCAAACTTCTCAAATACTCTAGATCCAAACTTCTCAAAAGCACATGTCTTCCAGAAAAGATTTCGGGCAACAATTTCCAAGCCCACCTCGCAAAAAGGATTTTGGACAACAGTTTCCAAGTCCACCTCGCAAAAAGGATTTTGGACAACAGTTTCCAAGTCCACCTCGCGATAATGAAGAATTCCATACTCCGCCAGAGCATACCTTTCCGGTTTTCCAACCGGAATATTTTCCGGTGAACAATCCACCGGAAAATGAACCGTTTGGGTTAACTGATGAACAACTTCGCCTAATGGATCAAGACATGCAGGTCTTGCTAGAAATGGAATATAATGAAAGAGGAGGAAAGGGCTCGTTTGGGAGTGTGGTATTTTCACACCTTCCGAATCATCTGAAGATGGTTACCCAGATTCAGATGATACTTTTCATTAATCGTTGTAGTTTGGTTTTTAATTTCCGTTAATGAGTTTAATGTAATTTATATTTGCCGTTTAATGTATTTGTAGTTGATGTTTATTGTATTCTAATTTCCGAATCTAGAGTTTCATGTAATTTATATAAAAACATTTAGTATATAAAACACAAATCTAAAACACAAGGGGCAAAATTGAAAAAAAACAAAACTTTTCGTAAACAAAGCACAAGGGCCGAAAGTGTAAATTATTTTTTTTTTTTTTTTTACAAAAAACACCCTTAACGTGATGTTAAGGGGCTAACGCAGCCCCTTAACGCCACGTTAACGCAGCATCTCCCATCGGTTAACGCAAGTTAACGTGCGTTAAGGCACGTTTTTCCCCCTTTAACGCCATTTTAACGAGACCGATGTGAGTGGTCTAAATGGCGCATTTTACTTCTGTTTTTTTTTTTTTTGTTTGGTTTTTTTTTTTTTGTAGTAGATTGGAA